>JAJMSM010000009.1:176344-264767 GCA_030578475.1 Hyphopichia wangnamkhiaoensis
AAAAAAAAAAAAAAAAAAAAAAAAAAAGAAAAAAGGCAAAAAAAAAAAAGAAGAATTAAAAAATAGAAAAAGATACAATAACAAGTACAGATGGAGAAAAGAATAGAAAACACAATTAATCACCTCTCATTTTGGGAACTGAAGAAGAAGAAGGGGTAGAAACAATTATGGCCACGTTGGGTGGGTTGGTTAATGTTTCATCATTCTGATTTTCTTCAATTGCCAATTTACTTAACAACCCCGTAGTTTCATTATCACCATGATCGGTTTCATTCGCAGGGTTATGTAAATAATTTGGGGATTTTTTATCATCCTCATTATGATGTCCATTAAATTGATGGAAGTTAAATGCCGCGTCATCATCAATATGGTTTTCAAAATTGAAGTCGGAACCGGAATCAATGTCAGCCACTGATTCTGATCCATTTAATTTTAAAGATTGGTGGAAATTGATTTCATCTAAATCGGAATTGGTATCATTATTGGAATCTTCACAATCGGTAATTTCAAAATCGTTATCGGAGGTATCAACAAGACCCAAATTTTTCAGATTGGCAGGACTAGTGTTATAACCAATCAAATCATCATGATGATTACTAGAAGATGATAATGATTTGCTATGTTTCCTTCTAAAAGCCGGTTGTGGAGGCTTACTTAAAAGAGTAGATGAAGCCTGTTTATTTTTATCATCATCGTTTTCAATTTGATCTTGAAGTTGCTGATTATTATTGGTTCCTTGTTCATTGGTATCATTTGATTTAGCCTGATCAGAACTGGCGGCATCATTATTTCTATCATGGTTAGCACCTTCTTTGGTTGATGGCGAGCCTGAAGCAGAGGCGGAAGCAGATTCGGCACGAGACACGGAGCCAGAAGCTTGGTCAGAGCCACCAGGAGCGTTTTGATTAGGTAATAATTTATAGGCATATTGAATTAAGAACTCCACCACCGATTGAGAGAGAGCGTATTCGATTGGATCCATATCATGATTAGGATGAGAAAGAATTGAAGGTTGAAAAATGGCGGCAAGATTTCTTGATGACATCAAGTTTTCTTGCAGGTGATTTTGTACCATGGCCAATAAATCCAAAATATAGAATAATAATTGTTTGGATAACATGGGTAATTCATCAACCATTGCTTTATATTCGGTTATTGCTTCATGTACGTCTCTAGTTAATTTTTTATAATTTTTTGATTTTTTCTTCTTGGTTGCATCTTTTTGACCCTGTACTTGATCAGCATCATCTTGATCGTTTTCTTGTTCTTGAGTTGATTCCAATAAAGATTTATATTGAGGATGGGACGTTTCTGAATTAGAAGTGGTCAAATCTTTTGATGGTTGAGAAGGTTTGGGTAAATTACTAGCATTAGAATTATTGAGACGACCGATATTGGCTTCGGTTAATGGTTGAGAATCGGGAGAATCCAATAATTCAACTGGGGTGACAGGGACATCTCTAGTTGATTCATTAGTGTCGGTGTTGGTGTTGGTGTTGGTGTTGGTGTTGATATTAGTGTTGGTAGAGGAAGCAGCGGTATTAGCAGCTGGTGTTGTGACTGGTGGTGGAGCGGCACTGGGAGTTGATTTCAATGATTTATTGGGATATTCTGCCTTATACTTCATGTAATTTATTATTCTTGGTCTTTTTCTAAGGGGATCTCTGAATTCTTCGTATAACTCCAATGGGATTAAAGGTTCAGGTAATGCATTAAGATATCTTCGAAGTATGGATGCAGCGTCATGAACCGTATAACCATCCCAACTTAATTTTTTACCAAATTCGGGGGGAGTATTAAAAATTAATTGTAATTCTTTTAAACGTTTGGAAGAACCACCCACTCTAAATATACCTTCTACGGTAAGACCATTTTTTTTCAAATAAACTCCACATTTAGCCACCACAATGGGGATTTTACCGTACTGTAACACTTGATCGGTACTTTCATTGGTGAGGATGGATATCTTGGCAGCAGCTTGAGAAATGGCATCTTGTAAACTAACACCAAAATATTTACTATTTTCATCCACCAACGGGTTATGTTGAAGAAAAGAATCACGATGTTGTCTGATACTGGACGATTTTTCTGATTGATTCAACGAGTTGGATCTTACTCGATTGACGTTATTGGTCGATCTTGATTTGTGATGAAGCAAAGGACGCAAAAACTCTTGATGAGGAGATTGCAGGGTGAAAAAGCCGGTACTAGAAGAAGTCGCCAGCTGTAGATGATGGTGATGTTGTTGCTGTTGTATCAGTTGCAGATGGGGGATATTCAAGGATTCATAATGTTGTTGATTTCCTGGTAACGGTATTGGTTGAAGTTGATTGGTGGAACTTGAGGATAATAATGATTTTGAAGGAGATTTTGATTCTGATGCAAGTAATTCATTATCGGATAATACTTCATTAACTGATTCATTTGACATTAGACTTCCACGCTTCAAGTTCTTCACCCATCCAAATATGGAACCTCTATTGGTTGGAGACAGGGAATGGCTCATGATTGTATAACTTTATATAAGATGATCTATTAATAACAAAACAAAACGAAAAAAAAGGGGAAAAAAAAAAAAACTAGTAATAATAACAATGACAAAAAGAAAAAAATTCACAATTTCAAATAAATAACTTTCGATGGATTATCGTGAAGGAGGAAGTAAGTAATATATTAAAACAAAACAGGAAAAGAACAAGATGATTTTGGAGGAGTCAAAACGATGGATATAATAACAACAATAAGATAACACTGGATTATTTATTAATAGATCAAAAATGAATAATCAACAACAAACAGACACTAGGTATCGACGCAGGGATTTAAAAAATTGACAAGGCTGGGGTAATGAGGATCTTTAATGAGATGAAATGAACACCGTCAAAAAAATAAAATAAAATAAAAAAAAAAAAATCAATGACGTTTTTGTCAAGTAATGAGCGGGAGGGAAAAAAAAGAGAGAGAAGAAGTGTGCAGAGAGAAAAAAAAAAAAAAAACGATAAACAGAGAAGAGTCACAGTATCAACTTAAATTCAATGGCAAAAACAAAGTAAGAATAGAAGTTGTAGCAAATAACCTGATTAAAGCCAAGCGATTGAAACTTGATAACTAAAAGACGACAAAAAGAAAAAGAAAGAAAAAAAAAAAAGAAAAGAAAACAAAAAAAAAATAGTGACTGATCAAAGCGTTTAAAAGGCGATGCTATTTTTTTTTTTTTTTGTTTTGTTTGTTGTTTCAATTGAAAACACACAAATTATGGTTGTAAGTGAGAATCTGCTGCACAATTGATGGAGGGGAGAGTATGATGATGGATAAAGAATGTGGCTGAAGTAGGGAATATCACAGGTTATAAAAAACACTTGTAACAACGATAACAAGGCAAAACAGTAAAGAAGACTAAAAGTATAAAACAACGAATGAAGGACCCTGTTCAAATATAATACTGATATGATGCAACCTGTTTGACAGAACGAATAAAGAGTAGAAGAAAAAGTAGTAGAATAAAACAGGGGAAAGGAAATGAAGGATACTAATAATTCAACAAGACGAAAGAGATCGAAAGAAAAAGAAAGGAAAGACGATTATTTGTTATTTTTAGTTTCTTTGTCTTTTGTTACTTTCTTTCTGGTTGGTTTAACTTGATAAGAGTATCAAATGAACAACTAATTAATGAAAAGACGGGGTAAAGAAAGAAAAAACTTAAAAAGAAAAAAAAAAGAAAAAAGAAAGAAAAAAGAAAGAATAACAACTAGGAATGAGAATGATTTGGGAAAGTTGATTATAATGATTGAATTAATCACACTCGAATTGTTTAATTGTTGATTGTTACTTAGCTTCAATGACGGTTTTATTCTTCCTGATTTTATATGTTAAATTTTTCTCTTTCAATTTTGCTTTCGTTATTTTCTTTTTATTTTTATTTGTCTTTTTTTTTTTACTTTTCCTTCAGTGCTTTGTTTTTTTATTTGTCTTTTTGTTACTTTTCCTTCAGTGATTTTTTTTTTACTTTTACTTCAGTGCTTTTTTAATTTTATTTTTTTTTGGCAGAGATAGTTTTTTTTATTTGTTTTATTTGTGGTTTTTAATTTAACTATTTAAGAAAATTTGAATTAAACAATAAAAAAGAAAAGAAAATAATAATAATAAGAAAGGAAAAAGGAAAACAATTAAGGGCAAGAAAAGCAAGCAATTAACTGGAATTGTGAAGACGAAAACAAAAAAATGACAGATTAATGAGAGATGAGACAATTTTCAGTTCTTGGTTGATTAATGGATTTAAACAAGTGTATAGATTCTATTATAAGCCTTTTCTGAACAAGATAATAATTAGATATAGTGGGCGAAGTTCGAGTTGAATCACACCCGGTGAAAAATAACAAATTGATGAAAAAGAAAAGAACAATCAAAGTAAACAATCAAAATCAAACAAAACAAGACAAAAAAAAAGAAATACAAAAAAATGGAAAGTACACAAGAAGCGAAAACAAAAGAATAATTTCTACAAATTGTACAACGGTTGAAACCTAGTAGTAATAATAATGATTGTAAAATAGTATTGAAGATTTTGGTGAGAAATAAACTCAGAGACCGGGTATTTTTTCTTACATTATGATTATTATTATTTTCTTTTTTTTTTTTTTTTTTTAGTTACAGTTATTCCTTAAACCGTCCGTTTTTCGTGGTGTTTATCTATTTGGGTATAAATATATAGGCTTATAAGAATACTGCTATTCAGTTCATCTAAGGATGTACAAAACAAAAGAATGGTGTCACATGGGCCATCCCCTAATAATAAGTAAAATATTGCTATATATAGCAAAATATCAACTAAAAAATTGATACAATTTAAAAATACAAACAAAACAAAAAAAAAAAAAAAAAATAGATGCAGCATACTTGCGAGGGTCGAAAAACATTAAAATAGACTCAGTTGGAAAAGACCTAGACTCATATTATTTTAGTATATCTGATATTCAATATTAATCAATTTTATCAACTCCTTGACTCCTTTTTTAGACACTACTTGTATGATTCAATTGTATATCTATTTTTACCTTGTGCATCGATTGCTAATTGTTATCTTACAACGAAGCAACCCATCTTGACTAACCCTTTACGGTAGTATTACCTTATACCATGGCACTGTAGTATACTTTGTATTTGTTTTTATTAAATTATAAACTGTCTAGTTTACTATTTGTATTAATTTATAAACAGTCTAGTTTAATTGAACATAATTACCGGGGAAAACACCGGTCTGGCCGTTATATTTACCAGTCCACCAACCATTGGCATCACTGGTACGATCGATAACTTCAATCACAGCACCTGCGGTGAAAGTTAAATCACCTTGTGCTTGAGCAGTATAGTCATATAAAGCAGTACAAGTGGCATTTGCAGCTGCTGGTGCAGCTGCACCCGGTGGTGGCAATCCTCCATAAGTGGGAGCTGCAGGTGCACTAAGTGGAGATGAATATCCGGTAACAGGACTAGCCACGGTAGATGCTGATGCTGATTGAGATGCTCCATACCCAGTATTTATAGCACCTGGTTGTTGTTGTTGTCCATAACCCCCATAAGTAGGTGCAGTTGAGGCTTCACTTTTATAATCAGCTTGTTGTCCATATTGTTGACCGTATTGACCAGCAGTATAAGCAGGTAATTGATCATTGGCAGGGGAGCCAGGAGCAGCTGCATTACCACCAGCCATTAATTGTTGTCTTCTTTTAGTAGCTTCTAATTTACTCTTTGCATGACCAACTTTAAAATGAGTAATTCCAATAGCATCAGCTTGTTCTTCAATATTACCCTTTTTCAAATGATAGGCTTCCACTATATCACTTTGTAAATCAAAATATGGAATTTTCAATTCTTCCATACGACTGTATAAAGTGTAGAAAATGTTTAATTGCATATAATAAAAACTGACAAATAATGGACGAATGAAATCAGATTGCATTTGAAATAAAATTGGTAATTCATTCTTCAATAAATCATTATAATAATCATATTCTTGTTGAGCAATTTGAACTTCAGCTTCAGCACTATACATTTTTTCTTCATCTTTTGCGGTTCTTTCCTTCTTTTCCTGATATTTTTTATGATTTCTTTTATGACGATCTAAATCAACTTGTTTATGGTCTCTTTTGGTAGCCATTTTACGAATTGATTGAATAACTTTCAATAATTCTTGAGCTGGTTCAACCACTCTTTTTTCAATCAATTCTAAATCAGGTTTTAAAGTTTCCTTTAATTCTTTAACAACTTCACGATATTGTTCCGATGCTTTAATACCTTCTGGATTATCTTCAGGTACAGTAGAATTAGGATCAGATAATCGACCACTAATTGGTTTATAAATTTCTTCTATCGCTTTACTAAAATCAATTTGATAATCCAACATCCCATTAACCGATTTGAAATATCTTTGGGATTCAGAACTTAATTTCTTCGTTTCAAGTTCTAGTTCCTTAAATCTTCTTTCAGCATCTTGATAAACGGCATCCACGGTCATATCCCCCATATTCATTTTTTGACGGAAATTCTGAGGAGCCCTCACAATTGACTTCTTAAAACCTTTGAACGACATCTTGGATGGTAATTATCAACGTGACACTAACGTAAATGAATGATGTATTGATGTATTGATGTTTATTACAATATCCCAGGTGTTCAATTCATATATTACAGTATCTTTTTTTTTTCTTTGGTAAGAACATGACCTTTTTTTTTTTTTTTCTTTTTTGGTGCGCTCTCGTTTCTCCTACTCTCTCGGGTTAGTTGGCTTCTATTTATTATTTTCTTTATCTAAATGTTTAACCAATGGCCAATTGCGTAACCTGGTGTATGTTAATCAATTGCGTAACCTAAAGTATCAATGGTGCCGATAGCAATTGGTTATTCGTAAATCTTACCCCTAATACACAGGCTGGGTACCCTTTCGAAGTGAATGCTGGTCAAATGCTACTAACTCTATGGAGTTGTGTGCGTGGCTCAAAATTGCCTATTGTAATTGTTGGTGTCTGGGTGTTTTGTTCAATTTGTTTCTGTTGCAAACGAAACTTCATTTTTTCAGCTTGCAACCACAAATCGACCATAGAGACTTATGAATTAGCCATAGACTTATGGAACGACCATATACCTTTATGACTAACCAATCACAATGAATTACAATAATACGTTGAACACTAGAGTGAGAAGTCCCGGCAATGAACCGGTGGCATCTCGCCGTGTGCGGTTGTTCCGTTCTTTACAAAGAGTAATTGGTTTCATTTTTAAATATGTGATTTTGCCCTGGTTATTTGCACAATTGGGTATTACATGGTATTTTCAAATTGTTGTTTATATACTTCTGGGTCTGGTTAGACTCGTAATGATACTTCTTAATCCGCCACGAATATTGGCTGGCATAATGGGTCATAGCTCCCAGGAGTCATGTTCCACCGAAGATCATTACGTGGAGTATCAACTTCTTTTGAAACAACAAGAAATGCATAGGTTGACGCTTATGCAGAGAATCTCCCTTTTTTATTATAGATTTTTTGTTTTTCTGCGCTGGATGAAACATCTTCAACGACAATGGCATCATTTCATTGAATTAAATAATGAAAATTTAACCATCTTGGGATCCTTATCAATGAAAGCAGATTATATCCTTGACCGCTATTTATTACATCTGCCCTTCTGTTTGATTAATAAACTTCCCTTTGTCGACGTCAATATTAAGCCAGGTTATTCTTTCGATGAGGTCCATTTAACTAAATATGATGGTTTCAAAGAGTACCTAAGATTAAAGCAGCAAGTACCATCTCCAGTTACTAAAAGGACCTTTTCCAATCCCCTGGAGCTCGTTAAAGTCAGCCAATTAGCAACCACCAGCACCACTATCAAGCATGAACAAAACATCATACCGAATAAATCTGCTAAAAACAACTCATCACGAGTTTTACGTTTGGAGGTACTGAATGGAACTCAAAAGACCAATTTCAGATTGAGACTTGCCCCTAAGCAAAAACCACCACCTCACTTCATTCAATCCATTTCAGTAAATGACATTCAATATATCAAGGATATTGAACAAGCAATTAATGAAATTTTCCCCAAACCGGGCTACGATGACGGCAGTTTAGCTCCCATTATACTACGATTAGCCTGGCATTGTTGTGCCACCTATGATCGATTCACCAATACTGGAGGATCCAATGGTGCTACCATGCGATTTGTCCCTGAAATCATTGATGAAGGAAACACGGGCTTGGATGTAGCAAGAGCCGCATTACAACCCATAAAACAGCAATTCCCCCGAATCAGTTATAGTGATTTATGGACATTAGCCGGTAAATTAGCAATTGAACAAATGGGGGGTCCCATTATACCTTGGAAATGTGGACGATTTGATTGTCAGGATGACAAAAATGTACCTGAAAATGGTCGCCTACCATTTGCTGATAAGGATGCCAATCATGTTCGTACCACGTTTAACCGTATGGGGTTTAATGATCAAGAAACTGTACTATTGGTGGGTGCTCATGGTTTGGGTCGATGCCATAAACGTTACAGTGGTTGGGAGGGGAAATGGACCTCAAACCCCGTCAAATTCACCAACGAATTTTATCGTTTATTACTCGAGGAGAATTGGAATCCAGGTACAGTACCAGAAACGGGCCGTTCTCAATATTATAACTCGGATAAATCGTTGATCATGCTAAACACCGATCTCGAATTAGTAAGAGACGAGGGGTTGCTTTACTGGGTTAAGATCTACGCCTACAATGAACCATTATTTTTCGTTGACTTTGCCCGGGCTTTTGCAAAATTATTAGAGCTCGGTATAGAAAGAGACCATCAAGGTGAAGTAGTACTCAAATAGTTAATCACACAATGCTACAGGTGATGTCCACAGTATCAATCGAACCACTTTAGTGTAGTTAAAGAGCAAAAAAAATAGAAACTGGGGTTATAGTGGTACTGTTTTTTTTTTTTTTCGGAACCGATGGTTTCTTCTTTTCTTTTTTTTTTTTTTTTTCTTTTTGTTAAGCAATCCTCGAAAGTCTTTTTCCGAACCAAACGAAAAAAAAATGAGACATGAGCCAAAAAATGGCGTCATACAAAAAAGAAAGTAAAAGAGAGAGAGAAAGTGTGTGAAATTTTTTCTTCTTATAAATCAGATATCCGGCTGAAAAAAAAAAAAAAAGAAGTTATATCTGAAGAATATATACTGAACTATTCTTGTATCTACAAACGTTCCAGAGATGGCTGATATTCCTCGTATGGAAGACTTTGATGTCTTTCCTTCCAGTGGGTTTTTACCCAATAAGTTCCCATTAGTGAGCTTACCTCAAACATACTATCAACCATGGGAAACATTGGTAAATAATTTACCTTCGTTGATTTTAACCAAGAGAATAAGAGGTTTAATTGATAAACTACCAGTTCTAAGTACTGATTTACTTGAAGATGAACCACAATATCGAAGATCATACCAGGTTTTAACGTTTTTGGCACATGCTTACGTCTGGGGTGTTAATGAACCTACAGATCAACTTCCATCACAAATAGCACAACCATTATTGAAGGTCGCTGACCATTTACGATTGCCTCCATTGGCCACGTATGCAGGTTTATGTTTATGGAATTTCAAGGAGATTTTACCCAGTTCTGATGATGATGATAATGAAGATAAATTTGACTTGGATAATTTGACCACAATTAATACATTCACAGGATCGATTGATGAAAGCTGGTTTTATTTGGTGAGTGTTTATTTTGAATACAAAGGCTCTTTTGTCATCGAAACTGGACTAAAAGCACTCCACAGTATTCAGATTGGAGACATTGATGGATTGGAACGTAATTTACAAAAATTGGCCGAATGTATCGATAAATTGGGCTCAGTACTCATGAAAATGGAAGAAATGTGTGATCCTCACGTTTTTTATTTTAGAATCAGACCTTATTTGGCAGGTTGGAAAGGTATGGCTGACGTTGGATTGAATAAAGGAGGCATTTTTTATGGTGATGAACAGACTCCAAGATGTTATGCTGGTGGTTCCAATGCTCAATCATCATTAATTCAATTCTTGGATATTTTACTTGGGGTCAAACATTATTCCACTGGCGAAAGACCAGCTCCTCATCAGTCCCAACCAACTAATGACTCTCCCCAAAATAGTTTTATGAATGAAATGAGATCTTACATGCCAGGGAAACATCAAGATTTCTTACAATCTCTTCAACAAGTCTCCAACATTCATGAATTCGTCATTGATCATCAACAGTCACATCCCGGTTTAGTGTTGAGTTATGATGCTTGTCTCGCCATGTTGAAGGCTTTCAGAGATAAACATATTCAAATTGTGACTCGTTATGTGGTGTTGCAAGCTAAACATGCCAATAAGATGGGTTCTTCCTCTACTTTAAGATCAGGTTTGGCCAAATTAAAGAAGAAAGGTGTCGAAGAAAAGGGTACCGGTGGTACTTCTCTTTTACCTTTCCTTAAACAATGTAGAGATGAAACTGGTGATCCTGCTGCTGGTAACTGGGGTAAAAGAATCCTCAGTGATGGGGTGATGAGATTGAAGTATTCAAAATCAAATGGTATCAACGAAGACTGAGTTCTTTATTTGTCTTAAATTCATGAGTCATGATTACGCTAGTCTTAACTACTTTGTTATTTTCAGTTCTTTCTATGCAATTTACAAAAGTTGTTTTACACATTTTTTTAGTTCTCGTATGATATAACTTTTTTTTTCCTCTTTTTTTCTTTCTTTTTTATGTTTTTCTTTTTTTCTTTTTTTTTTTTTTTTTTTTTTTTTTTTTTTTTTTTTTTTTTTTTTTTTTTTTTTTTTTTTTTTTTTTTTTTTTTTTTTTTTTTTTTTTTTTTTTTTTTTTTTTTTTTTTTTTTTTTCTGCTTTGCTTTTCTTCTTTAATGAATTGTACATTTCAATAGATTTGTTATTAGATATGAATATGAATATAGATATAATGCTATTGTTCTTCTTGTAGTACTACTCTTTTTTCGATTGCAAAAATGAAAAGTGAGAAGTCTAAAATAATGATTCACTGGAGAAAAAAAAAAAGAAAAAATTTGAACGAAAAAAAAAAAAAAAAAAAAAAATTCTCATCAAACTCACAAATCTTATCTACCAAATCTTTTTCCATCTCGTCGTTCATACTCGATTCCACATCCTCTTCCAAATTGAAGTTTATGTTTCAACGGTTTACTCGCACCATAAGCAGAAACTATCACCCTATTTCCATAGCCAGAAGAAACTTAACCATGAGCTCAGAAAACACCGCTGCTGTGCCAGTTGCAGCTACTCCAGCTGCTCCAGTTGATGTGAAGCAACAACAATCCAAAAAATCAAGTAAGAAATCCAAGAAACAAGATCAACAGTTCTTATTAAAGACTCCCAAGGGTACCAAGGATTGGGCTGATAAAGACATGGTTATTAGAGAAGCTATTTTTGGCTCATTAAGCTCACTTTTCAAAAGACACGGTGGGGTCACCATTGATACTCCTGTTTTCGAATTGAGAGAAATTTTGACTGGTAAATACGGTGAAGATTCTAAATTGATTTATAACTTGGAAGATCAAGGTGGTGAATTAACTTCATTAAGATATGATTTAACCGTTCCATTTGCTAGATTTGTTGCCTGTAACAGTATCAACAGTATTAAAAGATATCATATTGCCAAAGTATACAGAAGAGATCAACCAGCCATGACCAAAGGTAGAATGAGAGAATTTTATCAATGTGATTTTGATGTTGCTGGTAATTACGATACTATGGTTGCTGATTCAGAAATATTGAAAATCTTATGTGAAGGTTTGACCGGTTTAGGAATTAATGATTTCAAGATTAAGTTAAATCACAGAAAAATTTTGGACGGTATTTTCCAAGCCTGTGGTGTCAAAGATGAAGATGTTAGAAAAATCTCTTCTGCAGTTGATAAATTAGATAAATCACCTTGGGAAGTAGTTAAGAAAGAAATGGTGGTCGAAAAGGGACAACCAGAAGAGGTTGCTGATAAAATCGGTGAATTTGTTAAATGGAATGGGACTATTCGTGAAGTGTTAACTCTTTTACAACAATCAGAAACATTAAAATCAAATGAATCTGCTCAAAAAGGTATTGAAGAAATGTCCATTTTGGCTGATTACGTGGATGCTTTTGGTATTGATAAATTCACTTCATTTGATTTATCTTTGGCTAGAGGTTTAGATTATTATACTGGTTTGATTTATGAAGCAGTTACTTCTGCCTCAGCTCCACCAACCAATGCCAGTGAATTAAAAGCCAAGGCTACTAAAGAAAGTAAAGAAGTTGAAGATGCTTCTGAATACGTCGGTGTTGGTTCCATCGCTGCTGGTGGTCGTTATGATAACTTGGTGGGTATGTTCTCCAACGGTAAATCAATTCCATGTGTTGGTATTTCATTTGGGGTTGAAAGACTTTTCTCCATTATCAAAGCTAGAGCTGCTAAACAATTGGAAAAAATCAGCTCTTCTCAAACTCAAGCTTATGTTATGGCCTTTGGTGGTGGTGAAGGTTGGAATGGATTTTTAAAGGAAAGAATGGAAGTTGCTAATACTTTATGGTCTGCTGGTATTAATACCGAATACTTATATAAAGCCAAAGCTAATATTCGTAAACAATTCGATGCTGCTGAAAAATCGGGTTCTCAAGTTGCCGTTATTTTAGGTAAAGAAGAATTCCCTCAAGGTCAAGTAAGAGTGAAGGTTTTAGGTCAAGGTGATGATAGTGATCAAGGTGAGTTGATCAGCGTTGAAAACCTCGCTGAATCAGTTAAGAATAAATTATCTGATTTAAACAGAGATGGTTTGGATGAAATTTCTCGTTTGATCAAATCTTTGTAATCTTTACTCATACTCGATTTTATAAAGTTTGTACATACCTTTTTTTCATTAATGCATTTAGAATAATTATAAAAAATTAACATATAAAAAACATTCATTCAAAGCCATAATTACTTTTATTTCGGTTGTTGTTGTTTTATATAATATTTGTAATGATTTCTTCTAATACTTTTTTTTTTATTTATGATCTAATTATATACAGTTTTATTCCTGGTTTTGGTCTAAATTATTAATTTTATGACCATGCTTTTCCTTACCGGTTCTCTTAACTCTATTCCATAATGAATTGATATCATTAAAGCAGAACCACCAAATGACACCACACCAGGAATGGACCTGAGGTAATGGATCATAAAATTCGGGTGCAATTCTTCTAAGTTCTGGCAACTTAGTCCAGGCAATATATGGGAAATCATGATGTTCATTATGATACCCCACGTTCCAGGTTAATAAGTTCAAAGACCCGTAGTAAGAATAAGTTTCTGGAGGTAATAACTCGGAAGCAATATTCCCTTGTTTCTCATTATTACTTCTAGGTTTATTATTATCATTGAGGACATAGTGTTCGGCAATGAAATGTCCAGCACACGGATGAAATGATCCAGCCAAGAATGACGACATAAGGAAGTAGAATAATGGATTCCAGCCCCAATTTTTCACCATAATAATATCAAACGTAACTTGATATACGATGTTGAGTAAATGAATATAGGTGAATCTAATTTGAGTAATAAACATGGGTCTTAAGGCATAAAAAAAGATTTGGAAACAAGCAAAGAAAACTTTTCCCAACACGTTAGAAAGAAAAATACCCTCAAATCGGGTAGGTAAATCGGTATCCAAGTTTTCATCACCCATGAATTTATGATGTAATTGATGATAAGGTTGAAATGAAGCCGAATATGGAATCCCAATTGGAGTATTGGTGAAAATGGCAAACATCTTATTATGAAAAGGTTTCTTGAATAGTAAATTGTGAGATAATTCATGAATAGCGAGGAAAATTGCTTGATTTGAAGTGGCACCGATTACATATGCCAATGCGATGAACTTGAAACTTAATACGGGAGTGTATCTCAAGTAGTAAGCTACACCAAGTTGTAGTGCAACTACTGCCATAACATACCATTTGGTTTTTGGCTCGTACCCAGTTAATTTTGTCACCTCAGGATGTTCAGCTAAGATGGCTTTTCTTCTATTCACATGAGGCTCGAGCCCCTGAGTCCAGTAGAACTCATTCAACACCTCGATGGGAGCATCTGCAGGAGGGGTGTTGAAAGTGTAGGACTTGTTCAGTACTCTATGAGTGATATCTCCAACAACCATAACTTGATATTATGTATTTTTCACTATGTTGTTTTCAAAGGACCAGCAAACGAATGTGTAGTTTAGGATTCGAGGACAATAATATAATCAAAAGGAACGGAGTGTTTAATGAAGAGGATCCTTGGAAGGAATTTTTCAAATGATTTGATAATTTCAATTATCCCAAGATCGGAATATTAACTGAAAAACGTTTTTTTTTTTTTTTTTTTTTTTTTTTTTTTGTATACTCGCAGACATTTTTATCGTACCACTGAAAAAAAAAATTAATGTCCAAAAGAAGTGAATACATCTGTCCTTTCAATTTTTTTTTTTTTTGCAATCCACGCGTAATAAGCAGCATCAATAATAATAACACCATTTTTTTTTTTTTTTTCATCTATTTGTAGTTATTACTTACTATTTGTTAGGTGTTCTCGTAGTAATAGATCTGCTCATTTGTAACTGCTGCTGGGTGAATTTAGCGCTGTATCGTTTATTTTTATCTGGCCGTCGTATACTATACGACAGACACTCGCTTAGTCATACTGACAGGCGATTCTCATTGGTCAACGGTAACTTCCACTACGTTAGTCGGGATAATTGTCTACACAATTCTGAAAAAAATCAAATGAAATCGCATCAGACATTCAACTATAAAGCGTGCTATGTAAAATTTATAGGAATTCGTAGAATGAACAAGTGATGAAAAAGAAAAAAAAAAAATAAAAAAGTAGACATGCCCGAATTAGACATGGTTGTAGCCACCTTGAGATGGCTGCTGTAATTGTAATGAATGCTGTAATTGAATAGGATTGGTCTGGGAACCCAGAGACGGTCCTTGAGGAGGGATGGGTTGTGGAATTAGGCCTGGTTGAGGTTGCTGGCCGGTGAATCCCTGGTGGGGGTACCCATTCGACATCATCGATACACCTGGCTGGTTGGACATGTACTGTGGATATGGTGCAGGATATTGTTGTGGTGGTTGTGGTTGTGATTGCTGTGGTAATTGTTGTCCAAAAGTCTGTATTTGGGGGTAAGGATACGGGTCATTCGATGATGCTGGAGGCAACCCGGTCACTCCTGGTGATGATAATCCAAATGAGGTCAACTGATTCTGAGGTAGTAAAAATTGGTTCACAGATGGTTGGAATGGTTGAGAATATGGCATCTGCGGGGTCATGGAAACTTGGTTGTGTGGTGTCAGTCCATATATTTGTGTGTAAGAATTCTGAATCGTGGGTTGGCTATTAATATTTCCAAGCATTCTATCGGTAGTATCAACAAGTTTAGAAGCTGTGGTCGAATCTTTTGAGCTTGAGCCATTGTTCCAGATGTTATGTGTTTGTGGAGGTAATGGTGATTGATTCATCGATACTAACTTGCCCGCAGGTGAAATACTATGAGAACGAATCTGGTCTGACTCGACAATAATAGGGCTCACCTCTTTACGTTCGGTAGAATGGTCATCGTGCATATCAAGAACTAAGGAATCAACCATAGTTTTCAAACTCAAATCATGAATAACATTATCTTGAGTCTCATTATATGAACCTTCATTGGTGATAGAAGTATCCGAACCAGAAGTTAACTTTTCACGAAGTTTCTGAGTATGACTTAATATATGCGATTCAAGGTTGGCCAAGGGATCAGAGTCCTGTGGTTCGACTGTTTCTTCTTCCTCCTCTTGGTCTTCCTCTTCAAAATCTTCTTCTTCAGGCTCAATCATGCGGTAATCTTCGTCATTTGATTTAAATCCCTTCGATTTTTCGGTTTCAACCTTGCTCATACTTGGCTTGTTCTTAATTTTATCCTTCTTTCGCTTGTTCTTCTTACTTTGTTCAAAAGATTCGCTCTTAGGCTTGGGGGATGGGGTAGACTTTTTCTTTTTCGATTTCGTGTTCCCACTAATGAGAAAGCGGCCCATATCAGCACGAAACAGAATACCCACGTCATTTAAGTCCAAAAGTTTTTTACCTAGCAATGCCACAGCTTGAACTCGAAGGTCTTGCTCGTAATTTTCGATTTCACTTCGAATAATGGTCAATGGATTACTTGTTTTACCAGCTTCCAATAACTTGTGGATCTTAACCACAACTGAATTATCCAAAAATGACGGCACTAAATCTTCAACCTTTTCCTGGGATAAATCAATTTCATCTTTCAGTTTATCAATTTTTGGTAAATATCTGGAATAGTCACCATATAATGCATCATAATCTTGCGACTCAAATAAATGGTTGTCTTTGAAATCTTTAAATTGAAATTTGATGATGGAAAAGTCTTTCAATAAAACATCCTCGGTAAAATAATATGATCTTATAGGTCTTGAATTTGATTGAATCAATTCCAAGATTTTAGTGAATCGTGAGTCTTGTGATTCCAAGTTAGCCATATCTTTACCTTGAGAAATAGATTGAGATTCATCTACTTTATTCCCGTCAATCATGCCTAGCAAAACATTCAACAAACTAGCCAACTTTTCTAATGTAGACTCCCTAAATTGTAAACTTCTAAGAAGCAGCTTATCCTCCTTGATCCAATTCAAGATGAACCTGGTAATTATTAATATTTTTGTCTTGTATTGATCATGAGGTAACTTCATAAGGAATTGAATAACATTTTCGAGATAACGGAACATAAATTTGTTGAACTTGTTCAAGCTATCCTCAGCTGACTGTGATTTTGAAACATCTACTTCAATGAGTTTTTGAAAACATGATAAGATGATTAGTTGTTGTAAATGATGATCAACAGTTTCAACATTATACTGGGAAGAGGGATCGAAATTCTGGGACATGAAATCAACCTCAGCTTTTGAGTATTTTATGGATTTAACAATGTTAGGACCATTATGGTAGATATCGGGTAAATAATAGTAACAGATAAGGCAAATAAACAAAATGTTTAGCTGCTTTGCTCCAATTACTTCATTATTATCTTTATTATAAATGTTGATTAATTGTCCTGTAAACCAAGACTTTTTCTTTAATATTGTTGATAAGTTATTGAACCCCAATTTATAATCAGTAATTCTGGTAAATTGAGATCTGAGAAACCAATAAATTGCTTCATATTTATCATCGATTAAATTGTAAATGACCCCAATATGATTATAAGGTTCGTTTAATGCAGGAAGGAGTTGGATACAACTTTTGTAGTAACCAATTGCTCTAGTAAATAAAGGTTTCATTAGTAATGATTTACCTTCACCAGAAAGATGGCGAAATTTCCAAAAATTGGCATTTGATAGAGATGGATTCACATAGGACATTTCAATGAAGGCTCGATGACGAGATAAGTTACCTAAATCCAATAAACAGTGATATATTAAATGTAATACATTAGCTTGAAACTCACCTGATGTAGTTTTGACGGCTGTACTTGATACTTTTAAATCATGTTCTTCCAAGAATGATTTAAGAAGTAAAGGGTTTTGATAATGAGTAGCGAAATGCTTTAACAAATTCGAATAAAACTGATAGGCCTGTTTTAAGAACTTATTTAAAGAATCATAAAGTTTCCGTATTTCAACGGGTCTAACTTTAAACTTCGCCTTTTCCTTATTATCTTTACCTTTAGCAAATGAATTAAATTCGTTTAAAGTATCATTGAAGATTTGGGCATGTTGATGCTGGTAAAATTTAGTGATAGGATAGTGGAAATCGAGCCAAATTCTTTCTATGTAATTGACACAATCGAATGGGATGTCTAATTGATTGTGCGGAACATTATTTTTATCTAATTCAATATGACTGTAATAGTTCTTTAGACTAGTCAAGATCCAGCTATTAAATTTACCCTGAATATTTTGATTGAGACCCAATAAAAGAGATTGGTCAGCGAACTTACTTGTGATGAGCTCATCCAATGTATCTTTATAAAACTTAATTTCTTTGTTCGTTTCCAACGGGAACAGAGACAAAGACGGTGTCATTAGATGATTAAAATGCAGGATATTCTGATGATGAAAATTAGGATATAATTTGGTGCTATTTTGGCGGTTTCTTTTGGTTTTTTTTTTTTAAGTTTTTTCAATAAGTTTTTTTTTTTTTTTTTTTTATCTTATATTTTTTTGATTTTTGGATGTCTCTGGTATATATGGTTTATTGTAAATGGTGAAAAATTGTCCTCAAATTTATGGATTATTTCGTATACAACAAAAATCACTTCAATAGATTAATTTGTGTATAAGGAGTAGTACAACGAATGGGTAACGAAAGGGTCGAAGAATGTTGGCTATAAAAAGTTTGATATATTTTCAACCAAAGTTAAAAGCCAATGCACGACGCAGTATTTTGAAGATATTAGTCTCTCGTCAACAGTAGAATATCCTTGAGTCACGTTTTCTGAAATCGCTATGGATGGAAGGTTATGCTGGGAAAGGTGGAAAGGGAAACTAAGAAATGCTAGATCATTCTAAGAGCACTGCATGTAGGCGGACGGAATAAGGAAGCTTTAGGGTTCCTTGACTTTCAACTACTGCTAGATAACGCTTCAGTTGCCAAAATACAATTCACTTTCGAAGAAGAGTTGTAACAAACGATGATATGTGAATAGTTTAGGCGATCCAGCGGCTGCTTTTCCTTTTTTTTTTTTTTCGCTATTTGTTTTATTTTTTTTTTTTTTAAAAGCCAAAAATTTTTTTTGTGTCATTTGAAGAATTCCGATTTTTTTCTTTTCTTTTTTTTTTCTTTTTTTTTTGTTTTTTTAGTGGCAAAAATTGCAGAAGTATAAGAACAGGGCAAAAAGCATTACACCAACCTTCCAATTCTTGCTAGGGCAGTTATCAAGCATCCAGTCATGACACAACCAGACGATTCGCAGCAAAAGCCTCGGTCACAAGAGAAGCCACAGGAGGAAGAAGAAGAACCAAGCTTCAGTGTGAAAGTATACGTTTACGATTTATCGCATGGTTTAGCATCGGTTTATTCCCCCATGATCCTAGGAACGCAGATTGACGCCATTTACCATACGTCGGTGGTGGTATACGGCAACGAACACTATATTGATCAAGGAATCAAGACATGTGATCGTCCTGGCACCACCAAGTACGGGATCCCCAAAGAGGTGATTGACATGGGCCAGACATTCGTGACCCAAGACATCTTCCATGATTTCTTGGATGAACTACGAAACCATGAGGAAATGAAGTATAGTGCCATCAAATATGACTTGTTTGATAATAATTGTAATCATTTCACTGATGTGTTATTGGAGTTTTTGGTGGGCAAGAACTTGGAGGATCGTATATTGAAACTCCCGCAAGCAGTATTGAACTCTCCCAACGGGGCTATGTTGAAGCAGCTCCTTGGAGGTGGTCAAGGAGGTCCTGCCGGTAATGCTGCCTTTGGTTTTTAACGTTACTTATCTAACATATATATGCAACTTGTCGAATACTGCAAAAAAATAGAGTATCGCATGTTTGCACCCGTACACCTTTTGCTTCACTCGTTTTCTCATAGTCCCCCACTTTGGGAAAATACGTATAACCAAAAAATTTACAACCAAATCGTGAACCCTTTATTATGAGTTAGAATTATTCATTCACTTCTTCTTTTCCTTCTTCTCCTTCCCCTTCTTCCCCTTCTTTTTCTTCTATCCTTTATTTCTTTAGAGTAGCTTATTTATTTAACATCAATATACTAGACCAATGGAAATCCAGTCTTATCTGAGGGTATGTTATATAGTGCGGGTGTTTGAGAATGTGTGTGTGTTTCATTTGCGAACTCGAAACCATCTCACCGGTTACACGTTCAAATTCAATACTAACTTCACAATAGGAACGGTTTGTGCCTTCTGGTGCTCTGACTGCGGCTAGTCAAGTATCTGGGGTACAAGAAAATAACAATGGTTTCATTAGCAACGACTTAGCTAACTTGCCAGATACCGGCGGTACTGATGGTGATTCATCACATTTGTCAAATTCTACATTTTATTCTCAAGACATGTCGATGAACTCCGCTGATATCTCGAGTTTGAAGTCAAATACTACCAGTGTGGCTAATTCAGGATCTGCTGAAGGTCAAAAAAATAAATTTTGGAGACCTGCTGGCGGTAATTCTTCTTGGATCAATTCTACTGATAATCAGAATAACAATTTGGTTTTACCCAATATGTTAGATGGCGCCCACCCATCATCTAACTACCAACAGACTCATTATGAGCAGCCACTATCACTGAACTCCAGTCTGTTTAGGGTGTTGAGTCTGCCTTTGCAACCACATCTCCAGGCACCACTGCAACAGCAGCAGCAACAACAACAACCGCAACTGCAACTGTTCATGCAGCACTACAGTAGTCCCAGTCCTATGCCCACTTCATTACACAGGTACAATTCCGACTTTGTTATCGGCTCGAAACCTTATTCGCCACCAGTTGCAACTACAAACATGTCCAGCACGAATCAAGTCACTAACAATCGCCAGAGTAGACAATTCCCCTTGAATGTTCATGCTCAAAGTTATACCCCTTCATTCAAACGAGCTCAGGACTATTCTGGTGGAACGGCCATGGTGGAATCAAACTACCAAACCACTAGTACTGAGTCCCACGTTGATAATAATAGCTATAGTTCTGCTGCTGCCTCCAACATCAGGCCAAACGAAGAAACGTATAGAGCACGTACAACTAATATTTGTTCGGATGTCACATCTAACCGCAATGATAGTTCACTCACCATAACTGAAGCAGTTAACAGCTCATCTACAACCACCGAACAATTGAGACTCGAGCTACTTGTCAAAAATAAGTTGATCAATCATTTAACCGAACAATTGAAAACTTTCAAGCAAATTAAACTGAAAACTTTAAACGATGTTGATTCCAGCACAATGACTATCCCTACAAGTTTCCACCAATTATTCAAAGACTTAACACAAGCACTTAACGAAAAGACTTATGAGTTAGAAAACACAAAACAACGCTTGGAAGCCTTATTGGTCAGTTGCACAATTACTAATAACCCCCGGTCAATCATTACCACCAATGGTCAATTTGACGAACAGGATCTTACTCATAAAATTGTCAACAAGCTAACCGTATTGCAAAATGAAAATGAGCAATTGTTGAAAATGATTAGTTACAGCAATAAGCTGAGTTTAGTGGTTGAATTAGGTTTATTGCGTAACGAAAATAAACTCTTGAAACAGAAACTCATGGATCACCACAAATAACTATTTCCAAAATCCGCTATCTATTCGAGCTTTTAAAGTATGTACCCCCTCATCGCCTCACAATCGTTTTTAGGCTTTTTATACTTATTAATACGCTGTAAAAAAATAAAGAAAAAAGAATCTTTGTTTGTGTATGTTGCAAATTCGCAATAATTAAAAATTTAAGCACTTAACAACTAACTTTGTTAGTCTCTACCAGATATGATAGGACAACTTGAATCATCAGATGCAAAGAAAACAATAAAAGATGAACAAGGAGAATATTGATCCTAAATTCCAGGAATATATTTTCGCTCAATGCTTGGAGCATACCGAAATCAAGTATCCTCTTCGTCCATTCTATCACATCAATTACATAAAACCTGTTCAGAAACATCCCAGAAGCAGTATCAAGGCCGCCGACAAATTGAGCTCCTCACAAGACAACCATCCTACAGAAAGTGATCCTAGATTAACATTTGAACGTGACGTCAAGCGATTGAAGACGTATTACTTTCTTAAAAAACAAAATGCCGAACTCAAGGAAAGCAATGAAAAACTCAAATCCTCCGTGAAAAAGCTAAAAGGGATTTTGAAAACAAACTTTCGATAACTTTCTGGTACTTGTGATATTGTGTTTGGAGTGTTTTAATTTGATTATAGGTTGCCATGATTCATTTTTGTGGATTGAGTGCAAAAATGTACAAAAATAAGCCTAACCCAATTTTGTATGCGAATTCCTTCCTGGTAACAGACTCGTTTCATTTTTGCAAAACATTATCATCGGTACAAGCTTTGCATGATTTGATATTATTGGTGCTTTGTTTTCATGTATTCTTTGTGGTTTTGCTGCTTTTTGCAGTCAATCCACCTTTGTTACCCGGATTTACTACACCCGTACATTTTCTATTTTTTTTTAGCTTTTTTTTTTCTCAAAAAATCGAAAATGCAGAATGAAAGAAAAAACATCAACAGAACCAATCCAACTCCAAACATACATTTCAATCAAACATTTTAGAGCCCAACTTATCCCTTAGAACTGCAATTCTCTCCGTAAACCCAGTGACGTCCCAAATTATACACTCCTCGTTCACTTCAGTATACAATTAAAATGGCCTACACGTCCCCAGCGGTTGTTATAGATAACGGTTCCTATACCACTAGAGCCGGGTTTGCACTGGATGACTTACCCTCTCTCGTATTTAATACAAATTATTCAAGCTATAACAAAGACAGCAAATCACAAGTGGCCGTTGGAGATGATGTCATCGAAGACCATCCTGATGGGGAAGTTATGACGGTGTTGGATAGCGGATTAATTTATAATTTTGATCATATTGTGGAAAACTGGAATTATGTGTATGATAATATTGATAATCACAATGGGGTAAATGCCAAAGAATTCCCATTGGTGTTAACCGAGCCTACTTGGAATACAAACAAAAATAAAATAGCCACAACTCAAGTTGCATTCGAGAATTTAGAAGTGCCCATTTTTGCATTGGTTAAGACCCCTTTGGCCCAATTATATCACATGAATAGATCCAGTGGGCTTGTCATTGATATTGGTTCTTCTACAACAAGTGTAACCCCTATAGTTGATGGTATAATTCAATCCAAATCTTGTTTCCATAGTAAATACGCTGGTGATTTTGCCAATTTACATATTTTAAACTATTTCAAGGGTAAATTAGGTGATGATTATTTAAATCAATTATTACCTAGGAGCTTTCAATCCAGTAAAATTGAATTATCTGAATCCTTCAAAAACTACCATATAAGTCATAACGTTTTACATGACTTCAAGAACTCAATGTTAGCCGTGAAATCAATGAGCCCAATACTCGAGGAACAGCTTAGACAACAACAAAATCAATTTCAACCTACTCCCGCTGCCAATGGTGATAACCAACCCACTAACTATCAATTGGCCAATGATTCATATATTACTGTGGGTCTGGATGAAAAATACAAATTATTGGAACCTCTTTTTGAACCTCATCTTTACCCATTACCAAACATTCAACTTCCACAACCTACTATTGATAAGCCACAAACAAATGGGTTATCACAGTTGATACTATTAACCTTGAAAAGTTTGGAAAGTAGTATCACTGCATCCATTTCAAATGAAAATTCTGCCGTTGGCACCCATTCTCATTCTGCCTATGGAAAATTCAATGAGACTTTGAGAGATCTTTTTTCTAATATTGTTATTACTGGTGGGGGTTCTTTATTAACAGGATTATCTGAAAGAGTAATGGAAGATTTAAGAAGAAATGCCCATGCTTATTTCAATAATTATTCGGTTACTCAAACCTACAAGTTATACCTGTCTCCGTTGAAAAACCATCCAGCGGGCGACATAAATAATATTTGGGACAAACAGTTTGGCGGTTGGTTAGGTGCTAGTAATTTAGCCAGCATGCTTAATGAACTGAATCCAGATGAAGGTGAAAGTAGTGGGGTTAATATAGCATTGGATAATTGGTTTATTACCAAGGCTGATTACGAAGAATTAGGTGAAGATTTGATTGTCGAGAAATTTAAGTAAAAGTTCGGAGGCCTTTTTTTTTTTAAACAACTAAAATTTGTACTATATAATATTATTCTTTAACTACACTAAATCAATGTAAACAAGTTTATAATATGTTTATTTTAATTAATTTTGATTATCTATGTACAGTTTATTGACTAACGACTTAATCTTTCCAAGAAACGTATTTGTTATCATATTTGGAAGCCTCACCATGAAGGCTCAAGATTTTATCAAGTTTAATATCAAGACCCAATTTGTCATAACCAGTGAGTTTGAAATGCTTTTTAACTTCGGCAGGAGTAGGTAAATAAGATCTACCTGAACCATCATTACCGGTGATATAATCTTGAACTTGTTTATTGTTGGGCAAACCCATATTGAAAGGATAGTGTCTGAAATTGATACCAAAGAAACTGTCAATTAAAGGAGTGGGTAATTTTATGGTATTGATGGAGCTATTAAGGAAGGAATCAATTTTAACTTTTTCAAGTGAAGTCCATTGAGGGAAAGCTGGTTCTTTCACTTTTTCAATTAATTTATGACTAACCCCTTTCACGAAATCATTATCCTCGATTTTATTGTGGGTAATGTTGGTGGCAGCCACCAATTCCAATTCAAATTGTTCACGAATGGTGTTTTTGGCACCTCTATTGAGTAATTCAAAGGCAACTCTTAATGAGGTTGGAGATTTGGCTGAGAGTTTTTCAAATGTCTTACGACCAAATTCAGTACCACTCTTGGAAAAAATGGTTAAAGCTTCATCGATGGTGGCAGCACTGAAAGCTTGATTGATCAACTGTAAGTCTTCCAAAGATAATGGGAACTTGTAGTCATCGGGCAATTTATTCTCGGTGAATTCTTCAATCGCATGATTCACCTGGGAGAAGTATTCACGACTTGATTCTAAGATGGAGCTATCATTGTCTTCTGGTTTTTGATCATTGATAGCGGGAGGTTGTAAGTTTGATAAACGATTAACCAAAGCAGGAATTCTATCGGAAGGAACGTAGTGAGTAGCAAAACCGGCAAAATAGGCTTCTAACCCGGTCAAAATTTGACCAGTTAAAGCATAGTAGTAACCAATTTTATCATCTAATCTTGGTAAGAAGAAAGTGGTACCAACATCGGGGAAGAATCCAATATCCATTTCTGGCATGGCAAGTTTGGTTCTTTCAGTAGCAATTCTAAATGGAGCATGAACGGATAAACCAACCCCACCACCCATGGTGATACCATCCATGATGGATACATAAGGTTTAGAATAAGTGGAAATAAGATAATTCAAATTGTATTCACGTTGGAAAAAATCAGAAGCATAACCAGGATTACCTTGTTTAATTTGATTGGCACATTCAGCCACATCACCACCGGCACATAAACCTTTAGGAGAATTGGAATTTAAAATAACCAAATTGTTAACGGTGGACTTGGAATATTCAATTAAACGTGGGGTGATTTTGGAAACCATCGAGGTGTTAAGAGAATTCAATTTCTTGGGTCTATTAAGAGTCACAACACGAGATAAGTTCTTGTTTGAAAACAATACATCATCCTCAGCATAACCCACTGCATGGGTGGCTGGTTCAGTGTTGTATGAACTAACACTTTTCTTAGGAATTGAGGAACCCATTCTTACTATCGATGTGAAAGGAGTTGATGATAATGATGACTTAGATGAGACTCTAGATGTGGTCAAGACAGATTTTAAATTTGATCTTAACATGGCGAAAAGAAAAAAAAAAAAAAAATTAGTAGATTAGGAAATCGATACCGTGGGGTACACTATATATATATACAAATGGGGAATGGGGAATACAAAGGGATTGGGTTAAGGGAAACTGATAAAATTTCGAGCAATAACCGGAATGGGGGAGCTAAGCACAAAGAAAAAAAAAAAAAAAAAGTATGGAACCAGAAAAAAGAAAAATAATTCAAGGGCAATAGGAATAACCGAAACAATCAAGTACTGAACAAGTAAAAAGCTATACTATGTACAAGGATGATATGATGTGTATCTCAGTGTAAGTGGTGATTGGATGGTCTGGTATGATCCCGAGCTTGTTAGAGAGCATCCTTCTTTTTCTTCTTATTTGAAGTAGTTTTTCACGATTTTTTGCTGATTTTTTTCCTGTGAAAAATTTTGAGAATTTCGCTGACACAAAATGATTAGAGTGTTTTCTAACAATTTGAGTTATATAGTCTAAGTTTTGAGACTAGTCAATAGGTTGTAACTAAGTCCATTGTAAAGTTTGTATATAAATACTCTGGATATTGCCCGGAGAATCAGGGTGTCGAGGGGTCAATGGCAAGGAATGGCGGAGGAGGTTGGGGAGGCAGGAGGGGTACGTGGGAGTTCCGAGGGCAGGGCAAAGCGGAGGGTGGTGTGCGCCGACCGGATCACATTTCCGGTTCTCCTATGATTTGCAGTCGAGTTTGGTAGTACTATGAATTATATATTTATGCTAGACTATAGACTATATGAGTTTTCAATTAAGACTATACTGGTTGACCAAGTAGCATTCTTCTCTGGTTTCGTCGCTGAAGTCCTGCTTCCGGGGTAATTGGTAATGGTAGAAATTACCCGTTTGATACGACGCCAACATGATCATATTGCTACCGGTGAACCCAATCTCGACCTTGTCCTTGTTCTTGTAGTATAGGTTGGCACTGGAGCCACTGCCACTGCTGCTGCTTCTTCGGGAAGGATTTGGAGACAGTGACGGTTGTTTCAGCAGTTGAAGGTGGTGTCTTTGGTCAAAGGGGGGTGGGGTGTATTCGGGCAATTTGATGTATGCAAAAGATCTACGGGGAGGTTCCCAGATCAAATTATCAAAGTATTCACGGTACGGTAAGTTCTTGATGATTGTCTTGGTGTAATGGTTGTTGATTAACTTGGTGGTTTTTTTCAAAGTGCTCAATGAAAAATACCCTCCACCATTGGTTTTCAGCTCCTCCTGTGATTCAGGATGGTCGGGACTGGATTCCTCCCCAATGGTTGCATTGGTGGGTAATGTGGCATTGGAAGGTCTCTTGGAAATTAGTAAATTGGCAAGATTTTCATTCAAATCTTCGGATGAACGTCCACTATCGTCGTCGGTTCTCTCTCCGTCGGTATTGCGATGCAGTGGGGCCGATTCATGGTCAGCATTACTATTAATACTACCGTTGTCTGATGTATCGTGTTCGTGTTCACTAGGGGAGTTCAGTTTATCACCATCACTATTTAAATTGAAAAAATGGATCGTGTTACTTTCTGATCCACAACCCAAAATCGTATTATCCAAATTAAAACTTAATACGTTGATGCGGGCTAAATTATGACCTCTTCTTAAATTGGTCATTTGTACGATTCTTAGTTTACCACTTTCAATGTTTTCGTCTTCCAGTAAATGACAAACTCTTATAATCGTACCTTTGGTGGAAGCAGTGGCTATTTTGTAATTATCGTTGGAAATGGCGATTTTGGCAAGTGAGGTATCGTGAGCCTTATATATTAGTTTGGGTTGTAAATTGATGGTATCGTAAATCAAGATCCAACCATTAGAATCCTTTTTCAAATCATCCAACGTGATTACATCTTTTTTAGCAATGGCAGTATGTTTATTTTTCTGAGTAAATCCAATTAATGAATTCAACGAATTAACAATGGCCGAATCACTCGGTTTAATAATAGGGGAAGCACTGGGGTTGGGCCCGGTGCCAACCCCTGAACTTGATAATGCTGAAGTATCCCCGGTGTTATTGAACAAATCAGTTTGATCATTTATCACCGATAATGGTAATACCAAGTATGAACGGTCATCAGCACTCAAGTCCCCAACCAATTCATCCGTAGTGGTTTCCTCAATCGTACCACTCTCATTTGGGTCCGATTTCTTGTTAAAACCATATTCTTCGCTATGATGAAGGTACGAGTTGATTTCCAATACTTTAATAAGCCGAACACAACTCAAATCATAAATGTATATTTGTCCAATTTCCAAGAAAACCACCAATCGTTTACGATTCAACTTAATATCAATGATATTGGAAGGAAATGTCAACTCACAAATCTTCAACCGTTGTTTCAAATTATAAATTTTTAGTAATCGATTACCCAACTTACTACTCGATTGTGGAATTATTATCGTCAATGAAGTCGAAAATAGCATCTTGAGGTAAGCAGTCGGGTACAAGGACTCCTCGTTGCCATTCTTGGTGATGTCAATCACATCACTGACCGTGCCAGAACCGGCTTCATGCGATATGGTACCTTCTAATCCATTTTGTTCCTGAGTGGCATTATTATTGCTAATCGAACTACTAAGTGATTTCTTAAATGACCGAGCATTGGACGAGTAAAATTCCCCAAACGGATCACAGTTGAAGATCTTATGATACTGATTGGTGGACACAGATATACACGAGTAATCTTGATTAAACGTGAGATTGTTGATAACCACCCCCATGTTTTTTTTTTGGTGCTTATCAAAGACTAACGTGACGTGATGGCTCAAACAAACGTGGTGCTGCTTTTTCTTTGGCAAGTGGGGCTGTTTCGACACAGTTATCGATACGTAGGAAAATATCAGGTTGTATATCTGCAATTGAGATGTTTAGAATGTGTTTTCACTTGCTGTTGTCATTGAAGTTAATGAACAAACGATAATTGTAGTCAAGCAGTGTAGTCTCAAAAACACCGTCAGCTAAAAAAAAAAAAAAAGAGAGAGAAAAAAAAAATCCACCGGTCATCAAACTCCAGACCAAAAAAAGAAAAAATACGCTGCACAGAAAAGCAAAAAAAGGAAAGAATAGTGTACAGAGAAAGGACAAAGCCACTACGATATTTAATGCTGACCATTATAGTATTGTATTAGGAATTGGTTTTACAGTAGAAACTACATGGGAAACTATGTACTAGATGAGGCAAGAATAGTACGGTTTAGTATACACAATAGCACGGACGGACAGATTTATTCGTCAACTTCTTCCAAGACAACTTTACGCTTGGTACTTGTAGTGGAGCCGTTTGATTGAGCACCGGTGGTGGTGGCCGAGGTGGCCAGTTGTGGGGCTTCCGAGGATGAGGTGGAAGATTTTTTAGCCTTTTTCTTATTCTTCTTTGAACCAGCAGGTTCTTCCCAAGCGTACAAAGGTTTGAAACTTTCAATGACCGAGCAATCTTCGAATAAGTTAGGATACAACCAAAATGCTTGAGGTAAGATGATAAGGGTGATCAAATATATGATCAATCTGACAATGGCAATCAAGAAGAATAAACCAAGTAAACCCAATAACCCCATGGATAAATACCAAACACCAATCTTCATGAAAACAGGCCATAATGGGAATAAAATCACGGCGAAAACCCCAACTATGGTCAATAAACTGTATAATAATATGAATGGATTGGGTTTATTATACGTCCACACAAAATAATTGTCGGGATCTAAACTGGCTCTTTTAGAAGGTCTTAAAGTGGGCTTTGATTTATTGGGTTTCCAGCCTTTCACGTCCTTAACTTGGGCGTAGTGCAATTTATCCACAGGTATGATCATTTGTGATTGAATCAACAGGACAAACACTTTATTGGCGTCTTCTTCGGTGGGGATAGGTATTAATTCATTCTTGGGATTCGATTGTTTCTTCTTATATTCCTCGCTCAACAAGGCTCTTTGCAATCTTTTAAATCGGAAAAACTCAACGTCGTCAGTATTATTCAACAACCCCGTTCTTTGTTTCAATATCTTGTTATCTTTCAAGAAATTAGCAAGAGCTATGATCATGGGCGATCTTTGATTGGACGTGTTGATAGGCACGGTACCCGAATTCCCAGCGGGTTGTCCTTTTTGGGCAGCGGCAGCAGCGACGGCCGCAGTGGCGTTAGGTGGCACTTGTGACATGATCCTTGTATGTGACCGTTATTACTCAATCTAATTGTGCTGTGATGTAATGATTGCACACCAAGTTTTCCAGTCTATCAACAATTTTCACCATCAAAAAAAAGTATAGAAAAACTAAAAAAAATTCGTGTCAAAAATTTCAATTTCTGGTGTACGGATGCGGGCCTACATAAAAAAGAAAATAGTATACTATGAAAAATGTTACATTAGAATGAAATTTATATAAAAACTCTAGAAGAACTGAAAATCATTAAGGAGAGACTAAGGACAAAGATTACTTTTTCTTATGCAAAATTTTGGGGACCCCATGAATTTTGTGAACAGAGCTGGGCTTGCCACCCGATAAGTCTGAGCTTGACGGATTGGCACTCAGACTATACCCATTCAAATTATTGTAGGATCGAGCCGGTCTAACGGGCAGATGCAGTATGCTGGAACTGATATTGCTGTTCACTGCAGATAAATTGTTTGTCTGGTGCTTGTGGCGGCCGAACTTTGCCGTTTTGGGCAAAGAAAGATGATAATGATGATGATTAATATTATGATTGTTGGAAGGAATTGACATTGCTGAAACCGATGCTGATTTACTGAGCTTCTTGGAGCTGGCGGTTTCATTGGATAAATCATCATCGTAACTAGGAGCCAATTCATCCGTAGCTTCATCATCATCATCCACGGCTTGTTCATAAGAAGGAACTTTCAGTAACATACTCAAATCAAGATTGGGTGAAAGGGTGCCACTAGCTTTATCCTTCCCGTGAGATGATACCAAGGACAAGAAGTAATTCTGATCAAACGTGCCGGAGGTGGGCAAGTTAGAGAAAGAATTGGAAGCAGAGATTGGGTTGGAATTGGGTAATGAATGAGGTTCTGAAGTAGGAGCAGAGGTATTACCTTGAGTACTCGTATTATTAGAGTCAAGGAAACTATCAATATTACGAGGAATATCAAAATAACTTGTAACGTTGGCCATTGAAGCTTGAGACAGATGAATGGGAGAATTGGCCACACTTTGAGATCTTAATTGTTCCAACGGAGTTTGAGGAAGGGAAGAATCATAAATTTTATCAAAAACGTGTTGCTGATATAAAGGAGGAGCATCTGGTGCACCATCCAAATTTTCCTCGTCTTCCACGTCAACCAGTTCATCACCACGATTATCAGTGGTAGTATCATCGATTGCTGAAAGGTTAGGGCTCTGAGGTTGAGACAATATGCCTTCTTTGCGTTCTCGATTTTCTCTTTCCCGATCACGATCTTTTTTGAAGAGAACATCTTCTTTATCATTAACAGGCATGAAAGTACCATGATGATGGTCGATTTCAAAATGACGACCAATGGCATGACCCACGTTAGCACTGATGTAGACAAATACGGGTAAATTAGCTCTTAATTCACTGACGTGACCTTCTTTATTTTTCAATTGGATGGAAATACGAAGACGATGTTTAACTTGAACCAAATCATTTTTCAAGTCACAAGTTTGAGTAATCGATTTCAAATGTTCTGGAACTTTGAAATGAGTTTTAATTGACCATTGATCTAATGGCAAATTATCGGTATTACCAATGGATAGAGTTTGTTTACCGAACAATTCTTCGAATTCTGGTGAGCGACCTTCTGAATGATGAACATGATAATGTTGCACAATGACGGCACTAATTGATTTCAATTTCAAACCTTTGGCGATGGGGATAATGAGGATATGAACCGGGACCGATGAACCAACTGCAATCCCCTTTTTAGGGAGATTTACATTGTACTGAACTTTCCCTGGCCAAGTATTATTGATATCGATACTTTCGATTAAATTTAAATTTTGAGGGTGAAGCGTTCTCACGATTCTAACATGCTTCGCCTTATGATAAACTTTTTCGAACCGACCTCTTTCGATAATACAATCCATTCTATAAAGAACTTTCCCGGGGTTTAAACCTTCGACAGTTTCCGCCGTATTGGCAGGAAGATAAACTTTAAAGGGTAAATTATAATTACCTTTAGGTAAAAGAAAAGAATGATGATTAGATGCGTTAGTATTAAGAAAGGGAGTACCGTCGATACCTGATTTGGGTAGTTTAATAATCGAGGGATCTTTTTCCTTATGATTTTTTTCCTTATGATTATTTTTGTTTAAAATGGGTTGAGATTTAGTTCTTAAAAAGGATGGACGAGATGTAGGTTGATGTGATTGTTGAGATGACTGTTGAGATGATTGTTGAGATGATGATTGTTGAGATGATGATTGTTGGGAAGATGACTCTTGAGACGAAGTTTCTTCCATGACGGTGGGAGGAGGTGTACCCTGAGGAGACCCATTTAAATTATCGACATTGGTCAACAGACCTGAATGAGAATGAGATGGAGATCTACGAGAATTGTGACTGTTTTCAGGTCTATTCATATTATCCAAATTGACCACCGATCCATTTCTAGAACTTGATCTAGAATTTTTTTGGGATGGAGCAGGCGATTTTTTCAATAATGAATCTAACTTGGAAAACGTGATGAAATTATCACCATAATTACCAAATTTGATATCACCTTGAGGACTCGTTAATAAATTGTTCCAAGTAACTTTTAAAAGACATAAACGATCAAAAATTTGATCAATAATAACCCGATGTTCGTCCCGTTCGAAGAACTCCACGTTCAATTCACCCACAAGAGCAAGTTTGATTCGTTTGACATGCATATCTTCTGGAATCAGTAGTTTAACACTACCTTCAAAAGGAATTGAATTCGATTCGAATTCATTTCCTTTAACAAAAATAAGATTTTTATGAGGCGATTTTAATTTGATTTCAAATAACGCCAAATCCTTCGGGTGGTGTTTGAACATTATGGGGAGGAGGGGTTCTATAATCTAATAAGAATCTAAGTTGAATCTAAATTGGAAGCAGGAATTTAATTTATTCTAATACTAATTTTTAAAAGGGATGAGGCTGATGAACGGAACAAGGCGAACCCACCCAAAAAATAAAAATAGACAATAGAAAATATCGGATTAAAAAAAAAAAAAGGGAAACAGCAAATAAAACAGCAAAATCAAAAATCAGCGATAGTGTCTTAGATATAAAAGGGAGTAGGCTAATTAATTTATTAAATATCAAATGATTGTTGAAGTTATCAACCGACGTTGCTGTTTCTACTTTATTAATTTTTTTTCTTTTTTTTATTTGGCTGGGGAACCAAATAAAAAGAAATTCAACAGAACAAAACAAAAAAAAAATAGAAAACGTGACAAAGGGACCATTCACCGGAATGCAAACACAAAGTTGACAGTTGCAACTATGTAAAACAAACTATACAAAGACTAGATTAGAAGCAAGACTTCAGAAACAGAGACTTCAGAAACAGAGACCAGAAACCGAGACTCAGAAACAGAGACTCAGAAACAGATGGATTTGGAACAGGTAATTTAGTATCAGAATAAAAAGAGAAAATGAACGAAAAAGTGGCCCGCAAAAAAATGAAGTCAAAAACAGCCAACATTTTTGCTGAAGAAAAATTGCGCAAATACAAAGAGAAGCATCAACGATGGCTCAACTCTTAATAAAGTATTCGTAGTTATATGATGTCAGTCTTCTTGTATTGTAACAAATAATGCGCAATAACTGATCGTATTTAGTTATACAATGATCGCACTCAGTCATACTTTGAACATAAGATGTTCATACTATGGTCATAGTATGATCGTGTGTTCATGATATGTCATTGAATACCTCAACAACAGTTGATCACTATGGATTTCATCATGCTCATACTTATGCTCAGTTATTATGATATGACAATAATGTAGTTATTAATGGGCTATCAACTATAATTATCAAACCACAATCTCAGCAAAAAAATTGCTGCGAAAAGGTCCAAGACGCAAATAGCAATTCTATATCTATTAAACAAAAGTTTTGTTGAATTCACTGAAATAATCATGAACCACTTGAGTACACCAAAACTCACCCGACCATTGAACGTAACCCAAATGACCCCCCAAATCAGTTTCAACCACGTTGAAATATGGGTTACACTTGGCTTCCAGCCACGGTATTCTACAGGATACAGCAGGATCATCAGTTGAATTGATGGCCAAGGTGGGGACATCAATGTATCTAGTTCTTCTGATTGGAGAACTTTCACGATAATAATCAAACACATTGTGGAATCCGGCGGTTTTACACGTATACATGGAATCAAATTGCCAAGTTTGCGTTTGTTTCATACCCGCTTTCAAGTTTGCTTCTGAAAATAACTCGGGATCGTGGGCGTTCAACTCGGTGAAATTGTTCTTGACGATTTTATTTAAAAACTTGGCCAAAGATGGATTTAAAAGATGAGTACCGGTCCACGAGTCTTGAATATGATATCCACTGTCATTTAAATCCCAAGGGCATCCAATCAATGCACTGGCCTTAATTAATTGATTCACTTCACCATCATCCTTATCCCCAAGTAAATTGGCCAATAAACAGGCCCCAAACGAAAACCCTACCGCGTAGATGGGACGTTGAGGATATCTTTTCTTTAAATCAACCAAAACTTCCTTAATATCTTCAGTTGAAAAAGCATTGAACAATTTGCCGGTGGTGATCTTGGTACGACAGCATCCACGACTATTGATAACAACCACATCCCAATCATGAGTATATTCTTCATTGGTGATTTTTTCGGCTAAATTACGAATAAGTGGTTCGTGGGACCCCCCACCTAATCCATGTAATACTACCACTATAGGAGTCGTTTGAGTTGAATCACCTTCTTGTCTAATTGCAAGCTCTTGCTTCGTGAAAAAACGGGAACGAGGGTGTAATCGAGGAGAATTTTCCGGTAACGTTTCTTCGTATAATCTCTTGAATTCCTGGGTGGATTCTGGTTTTGGAATTACCCAGTCTAATGAACAAATCCCTTCATCTTTATAATGGAAAATCTCACGTCCATAGTAAATAAGAAATTTATTAGTACTATCGTGAGTAGCGTACCATAAAGTTTGTAAAGATCCATTAAACAACAATGGATTCAACCATAATTTGCGTCTTGGATCAATAATGGGTAATTTTTCACGTATAAATTGAGATAAACTAAGACTATTGTCAGAATCACTTTTTAACTTTAATTTCACCGAATTCTCATCGTCGGCTGCATGGATCTTGATATTAGATCTAAACCCCCACTTAAACATCCTGTGACTTTATGATTGAGAGATCTGACTAAATCGGTTTCTTTACAATTAACTTTTTCCGTCGATTTCTCTTCCTTATTTAACCTTTTTATTTTATTTTATTTTCTTTTTTTTCCTCCGTTATTCCTGTTTTTCCGGCCGGAGATTTTTGTTGGGCGTCCGGACATAACCTCGCAAAAAAGAAAACGGAAGAAGCAAGAAGGACATCTCCTTGGTGGAATGAGACTTGGCAACGGCATTGGACGAATTTATGGATTAATGAATAAATAATACATGTATATCTCTAGATATATAACTATATGTGGAAGAGTGTAGCTATTTACTAATTTTGTGAGTTAATTGACAGTTGCAAATGAGCTTCTCGTTTCATACTGGCTGCTTTAATGGCTGATTTTGATCTTTCTGAAGATTCACTATTGGTGATATGACCACGATCATCCAAATCAACCGAACCCGCACTTTCAAATAATGAAACATGACCGGTTAATAAGCCCAATGTTTCCAAGACTTGAGCTGGCTCATTTAAATGAGCACTAGCAATCGTTTGTTTGGAGGCTGGTCCAACAGCAATTGGATAAACCCCGTAAGACCCATATTCATTTTTGGGTAATTCTTTCAAGTGCCATTCGGCCTCAATGTCTTTCAATGATTTGAACATATCTTCATCGGTTAAATCATCCCCTAAACATAACATAAAATCAGGTAATTGGTCGATGGGGACATCTTCACGACGCTTAGTAACTGAGTGAGGTTCTTGTTTGGCTCCATGTGGGTTTAAAACCAATCTCTTGACAATCTCACCTTTATTAACAAATCGAGGTCTAACCTCAATATTGGCTTTACCTGACATGATTTCCACATCATATTTGGAGGCCACGTTTTGTTTCAAATCTTCAATACACTTTTCAGCCTGGAAACGGCCCAATTCAGGATCAGCACGACGGTAGTGCCATGTTAAGGCCACCTTTTTACGTTCGATGTTAGAACCGGGTGTCTTTTCGGTATAGCTCTGGAAAACTTCTTCCACCTTTAATTGCCAGGACATATCGAAGGATTCGGCTAAATTAACCCATTCTTTTTCACCAATATCTTTCATGAAACATCCATGTTCAGCAGAAAGGCCTATGTTTTTCAGAGCCAACCATTTATCTAAAAATGCTTGATCCCTACCAGAAATAACCCAAATTTGATTCTTAGGGTCAGCCGCTAATGAATCTAAAATTTTATTTAATCTGGATGAAGGAATTGCTGCTGCTGGATCTTTCACAATTGGAGTTAAAGTACCATCATAATCAAACAAAAATAACCTTCTCTTTGAATTCTTATAATTATTGAGTAATAACGGTCTGTTTAAAGCGGGGGTGTAATGGGATTGGTGAGTCTTATCAACGTGTTCAATTAAATGACTAATGAAATTAGACGTCCAGGCTTGAATGGTATTGGAAGTAACTTTTCTATACAATACTTGTTCCAAAGCTTTACGATCTTTATCACTCATCAGGAAACAATCATTCATGGTTTTGGCAATACCCACTGAGTCCCATGGATTAACCAATATAGCACTGTCCAATACTGAAGCTGTACCGGTGAATTCTGATAAAATAAGAGGCGAGTGGTTATTTTTTTGACAAATAACAAATTCTAAAGATGTAGTATTCATACCATCTCTAACGGAAGTAATTAAACATAAATCAGCCACTCTAAGTAACGCCAAATATTCATCTTTATTAATTCTCATTTGATAGTGTAAAACAGGGGTTGAATTCAAATTACCATATTCACTATTGATATGATTAACTAATTCGGTTACTTTTTTCTCAACTTTAGCACTATGAGAGAACCCTGGACTTGAAACTTGAATTAAGACAACTTTATCTCTCCATTCAGGATACATTTGTAAAAACATTTCGAATGCTTCTAATTTTTGAACAACCCCTCTAACTGAATCCAAACGATCTCTACCAACTATTATTTTTTTATCTTTATAAATTTGTTTTAAAGCTTTAACTTTTTTATCAACTCCTGAACTTTCATCAAAGGCATCATGTTCGATTTTTTGAGTGTCAATCCCAATGGGTAAAGTTTCCACTGATATGGTGGACCCATATGCCAATACTTTATTGGGAGTTACATCAAATCCTAAAACACGAGCACAACAACTTAAGAAATGTCTTTGGAATGATTCTGATTGAAATGCAATTTTATCAGCACCCAACATCCCATCTAATAATTGGGACCTTTTAGAAAGACACCGGAAATATTCTGATGATGGGAATGGAGCGTGGACATACAAACCAATGTAAGCATCGGGGAATTCCATTCTTAATAATTGAGGTAATAATAAGAGATAATAATCATGAATCCATATTATATCACCTGGTTTATAAATAGATTTGATTTTTTTGAAATAAATTTCATTAAATTTAACATAATCATGCCAAGCATCAGCTTCATCTTTACCATCTGAAGGTTGAGCTTGAATATAGTGGAAAACTGGCCATAAAACATTTTCAGCGTATTTTCTCCATCTTTGTTGATCTCTTCTTAATAACCAAACAGGATGAATATGGTCGGATTTATTGGCGGATCTAATTTTCAATTCCAAATCTTGTTTATCTTTATCGTCCAAGTATAATGGATCATCATGAATATCTTCACTGGTAATTTTAATACTACCACTATTAAGTTTATTAATTAATTCACCAGTCCAACCAATCAAATGAGTTTCCCAGTCACTTTGTTGATCTAAAAAAAAATTCGACGAATACAAGGCCGAATTACCTCTAACTGGTTCAACATCCCAAATTTCCTGTCCGGTAGTTCCATCAATAGTTTTGAATATTTGGGTCGGTAACAGCGGTAAAACATTTAAAATCCGACCTGAAAGCTTAAGTTTTTCATTATCACGATAATCCTGGGGAGATACCGTCTTTGTATGGGATGGATAAGCGTATAATTCACCAAACTTAGTTTCATTTACGCTATCGGTAGCAGTCATGTTGTGTGACAATGATTAGCAAAAGATAGATGTGAGGAGCTCTGATTACTGAAATAAGTAGACCAATTAAAAAGTTAAAAAGAATGTAATATCAATTGAAGAATGGAAACAGAAATTCACAAATTTTGAATATAAAATACTTTGTTTTACAATAATTATAGATTAAAATTTGGTATACTTATATATTTGAAATGGACAAGCTAAGAGTTAGCAATCGATATCACGCGGTGGGCGCATTTTTCTATGACTGTTGAGCAATTCGTAATTTGAATTTGAGTGGGCCGGGCAGGGGCACGGGTTTGGCTCCCATAAATTTTCTAGAAAAATCCGAATCCCAGTTTGTTCCTCCAGATTCTTCAACTCTTGATTCTTCAACTTCTGAAGCTTTTCATCTTCTTGTCGATGGTTGTATTCACGACGCAATCTACATAGGGGAATATTCAAAACAATATATAATTTCAATTTCTGATTTTTTTTTCTTTTTTCATCTTTTCCAATAGTAATAGAATACATATACATAGTTATATATAGTTAATATAATAATCAGTTTTCGTAACTAAGATACATCATTATTATAAGTATTGTTGTCGTAACGCTAAAATAATTTTTTTGTTTTTTTTGTTTTATATATATAATTTTCTGGCTTAGTATCTCCTTCATAACCAAGAGAGACAAATTTAATAAACTTAAGCTTGAGGTTCGACTTCAGAAGATTTCTTGTATTCTTCAAAAGCTGTTAAAGCATCTTCGAAATGGTTGTTGAATAATTCATCATCTTCCAACAAGGCCAAGATTTCTTGGTTATCCAAATCTAACATCATACCAGTAATTTTACCAGCAGCTTCAGGTTCTTGAGCTTTACCAGTAGAGACAATCTTTGGGTATAATTCTTCACCCAAGATTCTCTTTTGTTGATCAACTGGAGCACTGGCAATAATGGCAGCTAAATCTCTGGTGTGACGGCCTTTAACTTGGTTACGGTTGTTGTTTGGGTAGTAACCACCTCTTTGTTGACGTTGGTTTGGACCTGGGGCACCACCAGCAGCGGCAGCGGCAGCAGCAGCAGCAGCTGGGTTTTGGAAATCACCACCGTAAACTGGAGGCATACCATAAACTGGAACTGGTTGACCATTTGGACCAGGTCTTGGCCATTGACCTTGAGGTGGAGGAATTTGACCTCTTGGTAACATCATTTGAGGGTTTGGAGGGAATGGACCATTACCTCTACCATTTGGAGGGAAGAAACCTGGTTGTTGACCGTAGAACATTGGAGGAATGAATTGGCCGGGGATACCACCAGTAGCAGCAGCGTTTTGCATTCTCATTTGGTTACGAGCTTGGATTTGTTGTTCTAATTGAGAACGTCTAACATCTTTACGTTGAGCTAAAGCAACGTATAAAGGTTTACCTAAAACCATACGTTGGTTCATTTCGGTGATAGCTTTAGTAGCTTCTTCAGGAGAAGAGAAACAAACGAAACCAAAACCTTTAGATTTACCGGTTTCATCAACCATAACTCTGGCAGAAGTAATGGTACCAAATGGTTTGAATTCTTCTTCTAATTTTTCAGAATCAATGGTATCATCCAAGTTTTTAATGAATAAGTTAACCCCTTGGTATTTAGCCAATTTTTCTAATCTGGTAGATTCATATTGTCTCTTTAATTCTTCTAATCTTTCTCTCTTTTTTTGAGCTCTACCAACGTAAATCTTTTGACCATTGATTTCTTTATCGTTTAATTCATCAACGGCTTTAACGGCAGACTCATGATGTTCGAAATTAACGAAACCAAAACCTTTTGATTTACCTTCTTGATCTTTTTCCAAGTAAATGGAAGTGATCAGACCATAATTTTCAAACAATTTTTTGAATTCTTCTTCAGAGAATTGTAAATCAATGTTTTTAACGTAAACATTGGTGAAGTTGGCCTTCATTTCTTCAAATTTGGATTCACGATCTTTCTTAGAAACATGTTTACCAACAAAGACTTCACGGTCATTCAACAACATACCGTTAACGTTTTCAATAGCGGCTTGAGCAGCTTCGGCAGTTTCATAATGAACAAAACCAAAACATTTGGAAATACCCATGTCATCGGTGGCAACTTTACAAGATAAAATCTTACCAAAAGCAGAGAAAGTATCGTGTAAAGCTTTGTTGTCAATGGCAGGGTGTAAGTTTTTAATAAAGATGTTGCCATCACCGTTTCTTCTCAAAGAAGGATCTCTTTGAGACCACATGATACGACATGGACGACCTTCGATCAAACTGTAGTTCAATTCTTCAATGGCTTTTTCACCATCTTCAAATTTATGGTAGTTAACGTAAGCATAACCCAAAGATTTTTTGGTGACAGCATCACGACAAACTCTGATGGAAGAAACTTGACCAATAGGAGAGAAGACTTCGAATAATAAAGCTTCGTTGACTGATGGGTTCAATTCACCCACGTATAAAGAAGCAGAGGTGTCAGCAACTTGAGAAGAGTCAGTTTGATCTTCTTGTTCGGTGGCCACGGTGGTAGCAGCAGTAGCATCAGAACCAGCAGCTGGGGAGTCGATGGATAATTTTTCCAAAGATTCTTGAACTTGGTTGGCGTCAGTGGCAGCAGACATCTTTGTTAAAGTTTTTTTTTTTTTTTTTTAAAATATATAAATTTTTTTTATTTTTTTTTTTAGTTTTTTTTTAAATGGTTTTTTTTCTTACGTGTTAGAAAGAAAAAAAAGGGCTTTTAAAAAAAAAAATCAGTTTGGTGATTAAGGTTGGTGTTATAAAACTTCAAAAAGAAGAAGAAGAAGAGTAAGATGGTTAATGATATTTTCAATCAGTTTATCTTTTTTTTTTTTCTTTTTCCTGCAATTTTTTTTTTCATGCAATTTTTTTCTTTTTTTTTTTTTCACTTTTGGTGCGATTTACAATAGTCTTACTATAATTAAAATGTTCATCACCCCCTCTCTCTTACTATTCTTTTTTTTTGTTCTTTTTCATGTTTGTGGATTTGGACAAAAAAAAAAAAAAAAAAAAAGGGAAAAAAGTAGTCTCTGACACAAAAGGAGAGATGAGACAAATTGTTGAAAAAAAAAAAAGAAAGGAAATCGAAATGGGGGTTACCCGAACTGAAAAATTAGCATCCAATACTTGATCTACAAAGGTTAGTGGTGTCAACGTAATTAAGATATATTGTGTGTATATATATGTGTGTGTATGTGTGAATGTATGTGTAATGCATATGGCGATATGACGGTAAAACATAAAGAACGTGAAGAATTAAAGTTGCAATTGCAGCATCAAATGTGCTAGCCCAATCGTAAGAACAGAAAAGAACAAAGGGTGCTGTGCTGAAAGAAAGATACATGAGGCTGAAGGATCAGGCTTCAGGTTTTTTGGGATTGGAAGATGACTTGATTCTAGTATACATGTCGGTGATTTTCCGACTAGGCACTTTCGCAGGCCAATATAAGGCTGCATAGGACCACAAGTGTTTTCTGGTTTTTTCTGCTTGACCCCGTTTGGATGAAACGTTGTGAATATAATCACCAATGGTAAGCAACTCTTTTCTTAAAATGGTGGCCCATTCATGTTTGTCTAATCCCTTATTACCTTTATGTAATTTCATCAAAGATTTGGAGACCGGTTTCAAAGCCCCTTTACAATAACTTTCATCCATACTCTCATATTCAAGATCGTTATCCTCTTCTTGTTTGACTTTACCATGTCCGTTGGTTGAAGGCTTCTTGATCTTTTTAGGTTTAACAGGGTGAACCTCGGGGGATTGTGATTTAGCAGAAGGTGCTTTCTTCAGTTTGGTACCATTGGCACTGGCATTGTTATTATGACTATGGCCATGACCATGATTGTTGGTGGTGGTTGGACCAGGAGATTCTGCCTTGATTTTTCTGATTCTCTTTTTCCCAGTAACTGAACCATTAGACGTAGTAGTAGTGCTGGAATTGGTATCATCATCTCCTCTTAGTAAACTGAATAAGTAATCAACACGTCTACCAAGATGTACCGCACCAGGTACTTTTTTAACCACTTTTTCATCTTTAACGGCTTTGGGATTAGCTGATTCCAAAAATAATTTGTTCTGTAATCCTAATAATGGATCATCTCTGATTTGAACCCATTGTCCATACCCAAACTTATAAACACCCACCAATAACATGGCATCATCTCGTGGAGTCCATTCACAACTCCATGATGAAACTTGTTTGGGGTGTCTTGGTAATTCAAATTTGATAGGATGCTCTTTAGGTATCATACTTTCCAATAATCTCATATCTTGAGGTCTAGCTAATACTAATTCAGCATTAATATTCTTCACTCCTTGATAATCAAATAATACCGCCTTTTTTTCCTTCTTCTTGGCTACCCATAATGCAATCAGACTATTCCCATCTTCAGCCACAATATTTTTGTCCTTCAGTTCCATGGCTTTTCTCTCTAATTCGGCCAATACCTTGGTTCTTCTGGCCTCTTCCTCCTTAACCAATTGTTTAGATGTACTGATGATCTCGTTATAGGCATGTTTAATCAATACGGGATTCTTATTGGATATGCTACCTTCTTCCACTAATTGTTCCCATTTACCGGATAAATCACCCAATCTTAGAATAGATCTATAAATACCTCTTATTTCTTTTTCAGATAATTGATGATTGTCAGTGTTTCTTTTTCTAGCACCTCTACTTCTTCCTCCGGCTTCACTATCAATTTCACTACCTTCTTCATCATCACTAGAAATACCACCGTTCAATTGTTTCACGGCAGCCTTTCTTCTTGAATACATGGCAATTTGATCTTTTAAGAATGCATCATCAGCTCTCTTCTTTTCTTCATCTTTCAATTTGGCTAATTCTTCTTGTGGAATAATATCATCCCATTCAACATCTGCCTTATAGTCAGTAACTTCAAACTGTTTCAAGAATTCTTCGGAACCTAAGTTGGATTCTCCTAAATCTGGTGTAGTAACATGATCTTCAGCATGATTTAAAACATCATCTAATTTCAAATCTTCTAATTTCTTTTGATTATCACTAGCTTTAAACATATTACCTGCACCAAATTTCAAAATCTGAGTTAATTCACCAGCTGATGGTTCGGTCTTACTCTTCTTAGAATTAGGATCAGTAATACCTAAAGAAATAATAGCATACTCTAAAATCATCTTCTTTCTTGCCCTTTCTAAAATTTCTTCTTCCACAGTATCTTTACTAACGAATCGATAAACTGAAACATGATTTTTTTGACCAATTCTATGAGCTCTAGCCATAGCTTGTAAATCTGCTTGAGGATTCCAATCAGAATCAAAGATAATAACAGTATCAGCAGTCATTAAATTGATCCCTAAACCACCAGCTCTGGTTGATAAAAGAAATGCAAAGTCTTTTGAATCAGGAGCGTTGAAATGATCAATTGAAATTCTTCTTTGAGCAGATGCAATCCCACCATCTAATCTTTGAAATTGATAGCCTTTAATTGATAAATAATCTCCTAGTATATCTAACATTCTAACCATCTGAGAAAAAATTAATACACGATGGCCTTCCTTTTTCAATCTGGTTAATAATTGTTCTAATAAAACCATTTTACCTGAAGACATAATCATCCCTCTTAATATATTATCCCTTGAATTGGAGCCGGCTTTGATAAGAACACGGTCTTCAGCTCCATCAAATAAATATGGATGATTGGAAGCTTTCTTCAATTCACTCATAACATTAAGTAATGAGATTTGAGATCCTTTATTACCAGCATTCAAAGCCGAATAATTTTTGGTGATAATATTTTTATAATAATCTGTTTGAAGGTCGGATAGTTCAACTCTCAAAATTCGTTCTGTTTTGGAAGGAAGTGACTTCTCAACATCTTTTTTCAATCTTCTTAAAATGAATGGTTGAATTTTTTTCTGTAAATCTTTAATATATTGTTCTTGTTCGTCATCGGGTGATTCAAAGTCAATTTCTTGTTCAATGTTGAATTTACCAGGCATTAAGAAATTACACAAGGCTGCTAACTCTTTAATGTTATTCTGCAAAGGAGTCCCTGTGATAAGTAACCTGTTACTGACTTTAAATGATTTTAATGATTCATAAAGAGAGGATTCAGCATTTTTCAAACGATGAGCTTCATCAACTGCCAAAAATTGCCACTTAATTGATCCTAATTCAGATCGATCTTTTAAGATATATTCGTATGTGGTAAGTAAAATATTGAATTTTGGTTTATTGTTGGCAGTATAAAATTCAAAATTTCTGATATTTTGTCTAGCTTCGGTATTCCCCAAGTAATAAATGCAATTTACATCAGGAGCCCATTTCTCAAAAGTTTCTTGCCAAGCTGGAATCGTAGATAATGGGACCACCACTAAATGAGGACCATTTTGTCTTCTGGCATAAATTAACCAAGAGAGGAAACTGACGGTTTGCACGGTTTTACCTAAACCCATTTCATCGGCAAGAATACCATTTTCATTTCTTGACCAAAGAAACGCCATCCAATTTAACCCGGTTAATTGGAAATCTCTTAATTCACCATTTTTAATGAAAAGTGGTTGCTTAGATAATTTTTCAAATCTTGGCCTTTGAGATTGAGGATAATTAGCAGATAAATTAGGTAAAATCTTTGATTTTAATCGTTGTTGATAACGACTAACTTGTTCAGGTGCAATTTCGGCAATTTTTTCGGCATCTTCCCAGGAACATTCATCATAATAAAGACGTTTCCATTTAACGTAGTATTGTAATTTTGATTCACCTTCATCATTTTCCACACGATCACTATCGACAATTCTTTCCACCTGGGTATATTCTTCTTGCTCGTCACGTTTTCTTTCACGTTCAATGTCCATGGCTTCGATATCTTCTTTAGTGGTTAAAGGATCATTTCTAACTTCTTGATCAATTATTATAAATTGTTTGATATAATTTTCCACTTTCCTATAACCTTTGAAGTTTTTTAAATTTGTCCATGTTTCCCAGGTATTATGTAAATGAGAGGCATCTGACCACTTAATTTTGAATACATAGTCAAGTTTAGGTTCGTTGGTGGGTTCTGTTATATCTTTGTTTAATTCATGATCCATTACTATATCAATACCACGTTCTTCTTCAGCATCGATAGCTTGTTGATAATAGTAATAATCACCATTAGCTTCATCATCTTCTTCATCATAACGTTCGGGTTCACTTTCTAACAAATCTTCATCATCTTCATAGTCAACCAAGTAATTGACTTGTTTACTGTTTCTTGAAGAAAACCTTATTTCTTGAGGTGGAGATGGGGAAGATGCCAGTTTAGTGTATTTCGATTTTGTTTTTGATTTATTATTTTTTTTAGAAGTGGTTCGAGAGTTCTTGGTATTTGATTTACGTTTCTTGGTATCAACCATGAACTCTTCATCGTCGTCATCAAAATCGTCTTCATTTTCATCGTCATCATCTTCATCATCATCTTCTTCGTAATCTTGCGGCCCAGTATTACGTTTTGATCTTTTTCTTGGTTTTGACATTTCATCATCATCATCACTAGCATCACTTTCCACGATTGATGGACCACGTCTCTCACGATGAGATCGTCTTAACCCGTACAACTCGGGATTTTGAGAAGCTTCTTCTGGAATGAATGGTTTAACCATGTTCGATTGATTGATTGATTGATGGAGAGCCAACGAATTAAAAAATTAAAAATTAAAACAAAGAAAATATTAGAGCAATATTAATCAACACCAGTAAAAAGGAAAGATCCAGTATTTGCGATAACCTGATTACTGAATATTATATTCTGCCTCTAGGAGTCGATGGTGATGTCTTTTATAAAATGTTGATCACCTAAAAAATTTGGAGAACAGATAAGAGCGATCAAACGGGGATGAACAAAATAATAAACAAATCAACGAGTAAAACTTCACAAATTGATTATTTAGTTCAACCAATGCAATGAGATCAGTAAGACAAAACCAGAGTGTTAATTCTGGAATGAATGGAAAATAAAAATAAAAAAAAAAAAAAAAGGCACAAGTAAATCAATGCTATAGATGAATTTCCTAATTGAAAATTAAATTAGCACTGGACTGACTTACGTCTAAATTTCAAACAAATTAAGTCTGAATTGAAATTGGCAGCTTCGCAATAACTTTTAGCCAGTTAAGGTTGAAGGTGAGTTATGGGGAGAGAAAGGGTGGGGTTGGTTGGTTAGTGACAATAAAAAAAGGAAAAGATTGATTAATTTTTCTTTTTTAATTTTCTTTTTTTTTTTTTTTGTTCTTTTCGTTTTTCGGGTTCTTTCGTTTTTCTGTTTTTTCGTTTTGTTGTGTATTTTTTTAATTATGTATGCGTTTTATAATTATGCGTTCTTTTTTCCTCCTTTTTTTTCTTTTTTTGGTCGAGTTATTATACTAATAGAAAATAGAATAAGGAATTTAAAAAAAGTGATGAATGAAGTCTAAAGGGGTAGAAGTATCACCAATCAATGATAACTACAAATTACATTCTACGATGAGCAATGATGTAGGGATAAAGAAGAACAGAGTTGCCCTGGTGAGACGACAAATGTTACCTTGGTGTAAGTAATAGGGATTGGTATTCCTGAAAGTAGAGTCAATGAAAACATCAAACGTAATCCATCCTCAGTTGACAAGAGCTCCCATCGACAAAGAGCTCTCATCAACAAAGGAGACGCGTGACAACATCACTGAATAAACCATCAAAAACATCAATCCATCGCCAACATCAATTCTTTCACCAACAACAAAGGATTAGGCATCACATCAGCAGTACCCCACCAGCGTCAAGCAGCAACATCAAATGCACCGGGGCCCAACATTGAATTGATCGGTGGCAGTAACAGCAATCACCAATGATCGTATATCTAACAAGATTTGATAGTCCCGGCCATCCATGGTCTCATAACGGAAAGTTGCAGCCAAATCGAAACCTGTAGCAGCCATTTCGTAGCATCATCCCCGCCATACAACCATACGACATCAACACAACACTCATTCATTCTTAAAATCAGTCTTCAATCACACTATGGTGGTGATTAGAAGCCAGACAGCTGATCCATTCCATAAGCTTATAACTCAAGCCAAGATACTAACACAAGGGGTAATCCAGCATACCATGCAACACTCCAAGAATAGCATAATAGAATTTTTTTTTTTTTCAACCTAACAAATCCACAGACTCTTACTAAAGAAAAAAGAGATTAATCTGATTTTTTTGATTCAAAAAAATCGGGGGGCATTGCTCTGTTTATAAATGAATCAATCTCAGGATTTGGTGTATGGGTGTGGATCATTCCGCCGGGTTACCCGGATTCGCGTTTTGCGTTTTGCATTTTTTGCTTTTTTTGTTTTTTGTTTCAGATTTTTTTTATTTCTCTTTTTGGACACGAGTACACTACTTTTACCAAAACTGATTCGGACAAAGTAAGCTAAGTTACCCGCATCTAGCTCCACCCGTACATCCAAAGTGGTTCTGCTATTCCGAGACCATGTCTGTTCCCCTCCTTTCATGACCACCCTTTATTAATCGTATGAAGTTGTTATTCCTATCACTTCGCATGCTTGTCTCCCAGTAGTGAATGCCTCGTAACTGTTGGGGTAGCTCTACTAGGATGGCCTCGTGTAGAATATTGGCCAATAGAAACATGCCAGTTTGTAATGTATGCTCTAATTTACTCAGTCCCACATAATGATCCGGTGCGCGTCTCACAGTATATCTCAGTACGTGAATGAACCTACTGATGCCAAAATGTTTATATGCAGAGCCCATCTTTCTGCTTATTTTCACTGAAAAAAAAAAAAAAAAAAAAAAAAAAAAAAAAAAAAAAAAAAAAAAAAAAAAAAAAAAAAAAAAAAAAAAAAAAAAAAAAAAAAAAAAAAAAAAAAAAAAAAAAAAAAAAAAAAAAAAAAAAAAAAAAAAAAAAAAAAAAAAAAAAAAAAAAAAAAAAAAAAAAAAAAAAAAAAAAAAAAAAAAAAAAAGAGTAGTTGAAAAATTAATTATCAATACTTGCTCCCTTGTCTACTTTGTTCACTAGTTCATAGTTTGGTTCCAGTTCTAGCTCTCCTGCTTAGATCAACACGAAAAGATAATCAACCATTAAGAGAGAGATATTCCAATCCCAAAAAAAAAGTGAAAAGAATCCAGCGCCATGAGTGATAAAAATTCAAGAATTGCAATTGTCTCCACTGACAAGTGTAAACCAAAAAAGTGTAGACAAGAATGTCGTAAAGGTTGTCCTGTGGTTAAGACTGGGAAATTATGTATTGAAGTTGGTCCTGCTTCCAAAATTGCCTTTATTTCTGAAACTTTATGTATTGGTTGTGGTATCTGTGTTAAGAAATGTCCTTTTGATGCTATCAATATTATTAATTTACCCACCAATTTAGATTCTCAAACCACTCATAGATATTCAGCTAATTCCTTCAAATTACATAGATTACCTACTCCAAGACCTGGTCAAGTTCTTGGTTTGGTTGGTACTAATGGTATTGGTAAATCAACTGCTTTAAAAATTTTAGCTGGTAAACAAAAACCTAACTTGGGTAAATATGATGATCCTCCTGATTGGGAAGTTATCTTAAAACATTTCAGAGGTTCTGAATTGCAAAACTATTTCACCAAAGTTTTAGAAGATGATATTAAAGCTATTATTAAGCCTCAATACGTTGATAATATTCCAAGAGCTTTAGCAAAGTCTCCAGTTAAAGAGGTTGGTGCTATTCTTAAAAGTAAGTTAGAACGTAATGATGCCATTAAATACATCATTAATCTTATGGAATTATCCGGAGTTTTAAAAAGAGACGTCGCTCAATTATCAGGTGGGGAATTACAAAGATTTGCTCTTGCCATGACTTGTGTTCAAGCTGCTAATGTCTATATGTTTGATGAACCTTCTTCTTATTTGGATGTTAAACAAAGATTAAGAGCTGCCGAACTTATTAGATCTTTACTTAATCCATCTTGTTATGTTATCTGTGTGGAACATGATTTATCAGTATTGGATTATTTATCCGATTTTGTTTGTATCTTATATGGTGCTCCATCGGTTTATGGTGTGGTTACTTTACCAGCATCGGTTAGAGAAGGTATTAACATCTTCTTGGATGGTCATATTCCAACCGAAAATATGAGATTTAGAAATGAATCATTACAATTTAAATTGGCTGATGCTGCTGATGGTTTAATTTTGGATCGTACCAATGCTTTATCTTATCCTAAAATGCAAAAGACTCAAGGTGATTTCCACTTAACCGTGGAAGCTGGTGATTTCACCGATTCTGAAATTTTGGTCATGATGGGTGAAAATGGTACTGGTAAAACTACTTTCTGTAAATTATTAGCTGGTGCTATTGCTCCTGATAATGGTCAAGAAATTCCAAAATTGAATATTTCTATGAAACCTCAAAAAATTGCTCCTAAGTTCCCCGGTACCGTTAGACAATTATTCTTCAAGAAAATTAGAGCTGCTTTCTTACATCCTCAATTTCAAACTGATGTGGTTAAACCTTTGAAAATTGATAATATTATCGATCAAGAAGTTCAAACTTTGTCAGGTGGTGAATTACAAAGAGTGGCTATTGTCTTGGCCTTGGGTATCCCCGCCGATATTTACTTGATTGATGAACCTTCAGCTTATTTGGATTCGGAACAACGTATTATTTGTTCTAAAGTTATTAGAAGATTTATTCTTCATGCTAAGAAAACCGCCTTCATCGTCGAACACGATTTTATCATGGCTACTTATTTGGCTGATAGAGTTATTGTTTTTGAAGGTCAGCCTTCTAAAGATGCTACTGCTAGAAGTCCAGAATCTTTATTAACTGGTTGTAATAAATTCTTGAAGAATTTGAACGTTACTTTTAGAAGAGATCCAAACTCTTATAGACCAAGAATCAATAAATTGGATTCTCAAATGGATAAAGAACAAAAGGCTAACGGTAACTATTTCTTCTTGGATAACTCCGAATTATAGATTCTGGTCTTCCCATTATGCATCTCATCTTCCTTTGGAAAGTCTGCTTTGTCAGGTCTTTCTAAATTATTTATCACTATCCTTATTGGCTTGTACATTAGTTTTTCAACTGCATTATTAATTCATCGTGCATGGTTATTTTTCGTTTTTGACGTACCTTAAAACCGCTTTCATTCATACCGTAATAACTTTTTTTTATTTTTTTTTTTTCATTTGCTGATTCTTTTTATTGCTGCAAATTCACTGTTTGCAGTCACTATTTATTTCCCATATTGTTCCACTTCGTTGATTTCTTGTTTTCCTTGTTTTTTCGTGTTTCAGTCTAATAGACCAATAATAGTCTCCTTTAGGATGCAAAATAAAAAAAAAAAAAAAAATTCCTTGTTTGTTTGTTCTTGATTTTCCTCCTCTTTTTCTCTTATGCTTTCTTCTTTTTTTTTCAATAATTCTCATTGCAACGTGTTTGGAACTCCCTCATTTATAGAAATAAAAAGACATATATGCAGATTATTCATTGTAGGTATCTATCTAATTATATGTAAGTATGTAATGTACATGGAGAAGATTATTGATGCAATTGGACCTCTGTCTCCTTATCTAAATCGTACAAATAAGTCAATCCAAATTCAGGAACCTTATAAAAACTTGATTTCCCGATTTTACTAGTCAAATCCATTAACAAATTCTTAGGTTCCAAAATTGGCTCAGAACTCAATTTGAAAGTACCCCAATGAATTCCCAACATAAATTTAGATGATAAGTGATCGATAATTCTCAATGATTCTTCGGGAGATATATGACGAGGTTTCTGATGCCACGATGGACAATACTGACCAATTGGTAATAATGATAGGTTGACCGGTCCATGTTTCTTACCAATCAACTCGAATAATTCATTACAATATCCGGTATCGCCCGCATGATATAAAATTGATTTACCATTACGCTTGATCATAAAAGACCCCCATAATGACTTATTCGAATCAATTATGTATCTCCCTGACCAATGCATGGTAGGGAGACAAACCACTTCATATTTATCGGGTAATTGGCTCTCTCCAGGAGACTGTAATGCAATAAAATCATTCAAAGAAATAGAATCCCACCAATCCATTTCTATTATGTTGTATATTCCTTTTCTGGCTAATTTTTTCTTCAAACCAAGGGGAACGATCCAAGTAGATGAATTGCCAATTTTCTTCGCAAGATCCATCTCTAAGTGGTCAGGATGATCGTGTGAAACCAAGACAAAGTTTAGTTTCCCATTTGTAGCGTAATTGATATCATCAAGAGACAATGGGGATTTTATCAACCGTTTGGGTCCCACCGAACTGCTGATCAAATGATCACTTATTATAGGATCGGTGAGAAAGTTAATTCCCGCAATTTGAACTAAAGAGCATGACTGTCCCAACCAGGTAAAGATCATTTGATTGTTAACGCAAGGAAATGTGTTGGTGAAAGATTTTAACCACCCGGGGGAAGATGTTAGTTCTTTAAATTCTTTCTTATCTAAACAGCTTTGCAAAATTTTAGAATTTTCTCTTAAAATATCCAAGTTTGGGGTATGACTTTTCAAAATATCCCCAACCTCTTTATATTCACCATTGGGAGAAGGGTATTTATCGTGGATTTCAATCTTATTCCCATAAAAACTTTCGAAAACTTCCATCAATCTAACTAATAAAAATTCAAATCCAGTCTGAGGTCGATATTCTTCAAATGGGTTTACGAACATACCAGCCACGGTTGCAGATTTGAATTTCTTAATCGAATCGCTATCATCTTCCAAGTCTTTGGTTAATTTCTTGAATTCTTGTTGACGCGTATATACCAAATATCGAGTCCTGATTTGCATATATACTTCAAACGAAGTATACGATATTAGTATACCTAATCCGATCTTCGATCGGAGGGATAGCTGTTGGATTGGGAACATGACAAGGTTGATGCTAAGCAAGTTAAATTAGGTGTTAGGTGTGATTGAGGCAACTGGGGAATTTTAAGGGTCTTTTATATTATGGGACGGATCACCATTATGATTCGCTTGTTTTTTGACATCCTGTGCTTTTTTCTTTTTTTGGTTTGTTCGCTTTACTTTTTTTTTTTTTTTTTTTGGTTTTTAAGTGCATTGATTCTTGCGCAACATTACAATACTACAATTTGCAATCAATCCGAACGGGGATCCGATTAATGATGATGATTATATACTGACCTATATGCTTAATGCTTTTTGACCACACCTGATGCATCAGCGGCTGCAAGAATATGTTTCTTATAAGCGTTAATGTCACCAGGGAATCTTTTAACGGTATCATCTTCACTGACCCAGATTTCGTTACACACTCTATCAATGATGGAGACATCATGGGAAACCATAAGCACACCACCTTTGAAGTTGATTAAAGCATCTGCCAAGGCATCTAAACCTTGAGTATCCAAGTGATTAGAAGGTTCATCCAAAACTAAGATATGAGGTTGGGTTAAACATAAAGCTGCGAATGCAACTCTCGATTTCTGACCCCCAGATAATAATTGCATTTTTTGTAAACCAAGAGTACCGGTGATACCGAAGGACCCAAGATGACGTCTATATTCTTCATCTGATTTACCAGGATATGTTTGAGACATCCAAGATACTGCTGACAATGACAAATCCATTGCATCAACATGATGTTGAGCAAAATAACCAATTCTTAATCTCCCATTTCTATTAATAATCCCTTCCAATGGTGTTAATTGATCCATTAATAATTTCAAGAGAGTAGTTTTACCTGTACCGTTACCACCACAGAATGCAATACGAGAATCCATTTGAACATCCAATTCAACATTTTTCATTAATATTTTATCAGGAGTATAACCAAAAGCAACATCTTGCATTTGTAAAATAGGAGGTGAAAGCTTATCAGGATCAGGGAATTTGAAAGTGATGACTCTATCATCTTCTGGAGGTTCCAAAATGGGTAATTTTTCCAACTTTTTAATACGGGATTGAGCTTCTGATGATTTGGCAGCATTATATCTAAATTTATCAATAAATGCTTGTAAATGTTTACGATAAGCCATTTGATTTTCGTACTCACGACGTTGATTTTTGATTCTCTCTTCTCTGGTAGAATAGAAGGAATCAAAGTTAGAACCTCTATAATAATCCAATCTTTCGGAATGTTGATGAATTATATCGGTGGCCACTTCATTTAAGAATGCACGGTCGTGAGAAACTACCAACACAGTAGCTTCATAACCTTGTAAGTATTTAGCCAAATAAGTAATAGAAGGAACATCCAACATATTGGAAGGTTCATCCAATAGAAGTAAATCTGGTTTACAGAATAACGCCCTTGCTAATGACAATCTCATTCTCCAACCACCAGAGAATGATTTGGTGGCTAAATGTTGAGTTTCTTTGGTAAAACCTAAACCGTATAAGATAGCGGCGGCTCTACTTTCAGCTTTATCGGATTCCATTTCGTATAATTTATCATTAACATCTTGTAAATGTTTTTCTAAATCTTCACGTTCATTATCCAATTTTCTAACTTCGTTACTTTCTTCATCGAATTCTACTCTTAATTTTTCAATTTCATTAATTCTCTCTGTTATTTTACTTTCTTCTTGAAGTAAGTTTTTACGCCAAACATCAGCATCTAAAACACTTTGTAAAGCAGGGGTATCATCACCTCTAATTTCTTGTTCCACATGTAAAATGGATATATGTTTGGGAATATTCAATTCTCTTCTTGATAATGCTCTTAATAATGTAGATTTACCAATACCATTTTGACCCACAAGACCATATCTTCTACCATAAGCTAAAGTTAAAGAAGCTTCACTTAAGATTCTTTGACCATCACCAACGTATAAATCAAAGTTGTCAATTTTAATATCTTTAGATTTACCAGCACTTGAACCAAAATCAAGTGGGTTAATTTCCAAGAAGAAAGAATCATAATCTTCATCTTTCTTTTCATTTAATAATTTAGAAGCTTCATATTGAACAAATTTATTATTTCTTTTAGCCACTTTTTTAGCGATTTTACGTTCTTGTTTTTCTAGTTTCTTCATATCAACTCTGGTTTCCATTTGTCTACCAGTATGTTCAATATCATTACTAGCACTCAATAATGCCAATGAACTGTTGATATCTCTTTTAGAATTGTTTTGACGTAATAAATTAATATCCAATAATCGTTTGGAAGTATCACCAGTAATTTCTAATTTGGCAATGTTATCATTAAGTTTTTTAGTTAGTTCTTCGGCCAAGTTTTTCGATAACCCGCTAACTTTATCATCAACTCCACCAGCATCAATTAATAAATCTTTTATATATTGCATTTCCTGATTGATATCAACTTGTTGAGCGGATACACTATCTTCAGTGGAGTTTGAAACATGTTGGATATACCCCACGGCATAGTCTGCCACCACGGGATCAATGGAGGGAACGGCCTGACGAACTTGTAACCCTATGTTAGACATTATTGATTGTTAATGTTGATAAAGGTAGTTCGATTCAACTAGGGCTTCCTTTTTTTTTTCACTTTTTTTTTAACAATTTTTTTTTTTTTTTCTTTTGGTGTTGAAGCTGCGATAATAAATTCACTGGCGCACGATAGATGATTTACAAAAATTTATACTATAATATACTTTGATATACTATGATATACCATAATATACTGGCATGTACTATAATGTGCTATAATATACTATGCAATGACTTGCACAGCTTACAATGATTTGAAGAAGAAACAATGGGTACTGTTGATAATTTGTTTTTTATTTCATAATACGAAAATATAAGAAAGTAGAGACATCAGGGTAATTATAAAACAGACTTAATTTTAGGTTCTAATTTATCTTGGGAGTGTAAAGCTTGTAAATCAGAGTTACCACCAATATGTTCGCCACCAATGAAGACATTAGGAACGGTTCTTTGGCCGGTCAATTCGTATAAAGCATCTTGAAGTTCAGCACCGTCGCTTTCTTCGTCCAATTCAATGATGTAAGCATCCTTGGTGATGGAAGAAACGGTGTTCTTGGTCTTAGTACAATAAGGGCAATAAGACTTGGAGGCAATGAAGATAGGGTGATCTTTGATCAATGATTGGACCTTTTGAGTAGCAGCTTGAGAGACCATGGTTGTTGCAGAAATATAACGTTTAGAGATTAAGGTTGTTGGTTTAAGGTTGTTTCTGAATATAGAAAGCATATAAATTAAGAATCAAGAGAGAAAAGAAAATTTCAAAAGATAAGAAATAGAAAAAAAGAAAATTGAATTGTATTTTATATTTATACAAAAACTGTGGATATGATTATCTTATATTGTTGCTTACAAAAAAATGTCAAATACCGAAAAAAAAAATTATTGTAAGCAAAAATGGTCGATTTGTCAAATGGATGGACTCTATTTGGGTTGATTCATCCGAGGCTGTGGCCGAGGGCATTTTAGTACCATTTCATTATGCAACGATGCACCAATACCGAGGGGCAACTCGGGACGGCGTCACGCAGCAAAACAAAAATATGGGTATGTACGGGCGTTTGCTTTTAACAATCACAATCACGGTAGATTAAGGGTGTATATTACAAGAATACTATAAGATACGTAGAGTAGTCGTTAGCTTATTTTTGAGGAGGATGGCCATCTACCCAATCTTCAAAAGCATTTTTACTGAAAATTTCGACTTGATATCCATCAGGATCCTTAACAAAAGCAATGTCAACCACACGATCTCCAGATTTGGCTTCTCCGTATTTAACGGCCCATTTAACTTCATCACCAAATTCTTGTTCAATTTCTTTACATAACTTAGCTCCATCATCACAGGCAATCCCAAAATGACCATAACCAGCCACTTCACCATTCTCGGTGGTATTACCATCATGATAACCGGAGAAAGAATCGTCATTTTCAGTACCCCAATTATGGGTCAATTCCAATACTGATTGTTTAGCAGCTTGGCTTTGAACATCAAGAGAATCTTCTTTGAAACCGGGTTTTTCGTAACCCAAGAAATAAAGAGTGAATTTGGCACCTTCATGAACACTAGTATGGAATAATTTAAATCCAAGAACTTCACGGTAAAATTTCAATGATTTTTGAGGATCTTTAACACGAATCATGGTATGATTCAATTTATAACTAGGTACGCTTGTTTTAGCATCTACTTTGTTCACACCATGTTCGATCAATTCAATCCAATATCCATCAGGGTCCAAGGCAAAGGCAATATTTTTTTGTCTACCGTCACTCAATTTTTTCTTGAATGAAACCCCATCGGCCAACAATTGTTTTTCGGTGGCTTCAATGTTATCAACAGAAACACAGATATGACCGAATCCACGATCAACCTCTCCATTACCATTATTAACTTTGAATGAAGCGTCATTTTCACTGCCGTAATGATGACACAATTCCAAAATCCCTTCTCTGGCAGCCCAATTCAAATGTTTATTTTGTTCATTTTCAATACTTAAAGCATAGAGAGTTCTATCGGGGAACACTAAATGTTTAACTAATTTGAACCCAAAGTGTTTTTCATAAAAAGGGATGGTGACTTTAGGGTCCTTGATACGAAGACAAGTGTGATTGGTGATAAACGAATCGTCAAAAGTAGGCATCTTTCTAATTGGAGTAGTGGTGAATAATCTGGTTGATTGTCGTTTAGGCAATTGATTAATCAAACGTGAAAAGAAGGATAATGACATGATTAAATAGTCACCTGCAGTGAAAAAAAAAAAAGGAAGCGATTGTTCGAGAAAAAAAAGAAAAAAAAAAGTAGCCCCAAATATAAAAGCAACCGTGACGGAAATATTAAATAATTCCGGTCTTGTCAAAAGCCTCTTCGGTTGTTGGACCCGTTATACACTCTAATTACTAATTAATTGCTCTGGCCCACTAGATAAGCTTACTTTCCATCAACCAGGTTTCATCGACCAGGTTCCATCGACCAGGTTCCATCGACCAGGTTCCATAAGACCCTCAGTCGAATGGCCGCATCGATCAATTATAGGCTGAGTATTCTAATTCGTAAATCTATTTAATTAGTAATCTCTAATTATTTTGACGTATTTGTGTCTGGAATCGGTCCGACCGGTCACCCGTACACCAAGTCTACTGTTATTTTTTTTTTTTTTTAGTCTGTTTCGGTTGTTCAGTTTTTTTTTTTTTTTTTTGTTGAATTTTATTGTCGTATAAGATAATGAACTGAAAAATAAGTCTAAAGTTAATTCCCCAAACGAGAATACATCTTAGCTTCCCCCACCCACCCAACGAGAATACAGACGTCCTCCTCTAATGTTCATATCACGCAGTCTAATAAGAAGAGAACCATGCAACCTAATAAAAAGAGCAACGTGGAGATCAGGGATAAGATGGTCGTCGTATAATATGAATGCAAGTTCGATTAGTCTACCCATTAGGGCCAGAAACACCATTACCGACATTCATTCCATGTACAATGAGGGGAAACCCATTAGTATGGTGACTGCCCATGATTATATAACGGCACAAATGGCCGAATCAAGCGAGATGGATATAGCGTTGATTGGAGATTCATTGGCCATGGTGGCTCTTGGTTATGAAGATACCAATGAAATCACTTTTGATGAATTTATGTATCATGTCAAACTGGTCAGTCGTGGTAATCGAAGGTCATTATTGATTGCTGATTTACCGTTTGGTAGTTTTGAAACCAGTGATTCGCAAGCCATTAGTACCGTGACTCAATTGGTCAAACATGGACGAATTCAAGGGGTTAAAATTGAAGGTGCTAGTGATAAAATAGTTAATACCATTAGTAATATCACCGATTTGGGGATTCCAGTTATGGGACACGTCGGATTAACTCCTCAACATCATAATGCCATGGGAGGCTTCAAATTACAAGGAAATACTGCTGTGAAAGCAGTTGAGATTTATCAAAGCTGTTTACGTTTACAACAAGCAGGAGTATTTGCCATTGTCCTTGAATGTATCCCTAATAAACTAGCGGCTGAAATCACCGGGTCTTTACAAGTACCAACCATTGGAATTGGTGCTGGACCTCAAGTTTCAGGACAAGTGTTGGTGATGGCTGATTTATTGGGTATGACCAATCCACAAACCAGTCATCGTCCTAAATTTGTGAAACAGTACGAATCTTTTTTCAATAAAGCAGTTGATGCTTTGCAAAATTATAAAAATGAGGTTTCCAATAAACAATTCCCCAATCCTGATCACCATGGTTATAAAATGAAAACAGATGCCTTGGCTGCAGTTAAAAAATTGAGGGAGATGTAGATAGATTAATGATAGATTCTTGTGTATAGTTAATGACTAGGAATGTGCGTCCACTAAACTCCCCCTATAATCTTACCAATCTAAGTAAGACCAGTAGTTCAATTACTAGGCTCATTTTGAGCCATTATTCATGTTATCCTTCGTTTGGGAAAACCCCCCGCAAACAAGCTAGCCCTGCTCGTATTCACCTCAAATTCCGAACAACTTTATTTTTCGATACAATCAACACCAGTGCATCTATTACAAAACTCAATACGATCACACCAGCGCATCTACTACAAAACTTAATACGATCACACCAGCGCATCTACTACAAAACTCAATACCCATTCTTATCATTCCCCGTATATATAAGACTCTGGACAGAACACGCGAGGTTTGGTTGGCTGGTTTCATCTGGCATACCGGCATGTTGGAATAGGCACTTCTGTACGTCTGGGAACTTTCAATAGACTTTACAATTATAGGTGTCATGATTCTTACAGGTTTGCCGGTGGAATTCTGCATGTTGTGAATGACACATTTTACACAAAAACGTTCCTCCTTTTCCCTAATAAAAAAAAAAAAAAAAAGAAACAGTTAAAAAAAACAGTTAAAAAAAAATTATATTTAGAATAATACATAAATTCCTCTTCTCAGCCTTTTCTTTGTTAAAATGGCAGGTCAGTTTTTAACTGTGAAAAAAAAAATATGATTGAAAAATAAAAAAAAGTACAATATAAAAAGAAAATGCTAATATGCAGCTGTGCCAAAAATGCTAAATATGTAAGTTGTTAAATTTAGCACTGCCAGATCACCGCTAGCTAACTTCGAACTCGTGATGATTTGGGGTTAGTTACTTTTCTCTTTCTTGTTTGTTTTTCTTTTTTTTCCTTTTGTTTTACTTTATTTTATGTTTTTTTTTTTTTTGCATTGAGCTAATTGTGTTCCGTCACAGTGGGTTTTAGTCCATTTCACCAAGGCTCATTGTGATTGTCACGATTGAAAAAAAAAAAAAAAATAACAATCGCTTAGACTCTTTTCCGTAAGTAAATAAAAGGAGAAAAGAAAAAGAAAAAAAAAAAGGTGATGGAGGAGGTGTTCATTAGCATTGCCAGGACACATGGGCTTATACTAGATTATTTTTATAACGATCAGTTTTTTTTTTTCTTTCTTTTTTACTAATTCAGTTGTTCTGTCTCTTGTCGTTTTACATAACCAGGTGGTCACAATCGTAACATTACGGGCAATACTCAATTCTAATGATACGGTGTATTGATGGCTTTTGCCCTCCTATTATTTATCCCGTAGCCTTAAAACCCTCCCAAAAAGCTCGTTTGCGGGTTTTGGGGGGTACTTACTCTGTATATATCTTCACTTCACTTTATCCTTTGGCATAATTATGGTGACTATATGATTTTAAAGACTTCATGGACCTCATATAAACACAAGACTTTCCTCGCCTACTGTTTGATTTTAGCCGTTCCAATTTTTACGAGCTGGATCAAATCATCTGTGTGATAATGATCCCCTATCGGCTACTACTTAATCGTAGAACAATTTATATTCTTATAATATTACAAATAGTGGTACTACTAAAAATATTCGATATTGAAAACGCTTCCAATTTTATCCTAAATCAAACCACCAAATCATTACGTGGTAATGAAGGTATTCTAAATATACATGATAAAATTCCCAATAAATGCAATCATTATTTCTCCCAGTTTACTAAACCAACGACTCAACAACAGACTTTGCAGCTGGTAAGAATTTATAATCATTGTGCTCTTCAACAATCTGAACAACTACCAAACTGTTCTCATATTGAAGATACTCTATTCCCCTATATAAGTAAGAAACTGCCCATATATACTCGATGGAATAATGAAACTTTTACACTATCGGTGGATTCTTCTTCCACCTGTTTCTGGCCCCGCTTCATCTCACAATTCCGAGATAAGGGTATTGTCATCAGTATTAGTGATAATCATTACAATATCCATGAAGCTGTCTCATTATTAAAAACCTTACGTTATTTACAAAATGAACTACCCATCCAATTCATCCATAAAGGAGACTTATCTTCACTCAACCAACAACTACTTATAGATACTGCCCGTAATGATCACAGTTTACATAATCAGGTCATCAATAAATACCCTCAGGATATCTGGTTTGTTGATGCTTCGACAGCAATGAAGTCAAAGTATAAGAAAAAATTTTGGGGTTATACCAATAAATGGATCCCCATGATGTTTTCCCTGTTTCAAGAAATCATTCTCATGGATACTGACGTGGTTCCATTCATAAAACCAGATGAATTCTTCAATTCAGAATCTTATAAGTCGCGAGGAGCCTGGTTCTTCCGAGATCGTCACTTACTGCAATATTTATCTCCTTCACAACTTCATCATTATTATTCTTTACTTCCTTCTCCCTCTGAATCATTCCATTTCAACATATCGGCAGACTCACAATTCATAAGTAACAACGAATTTTTCCAAAATGGTAGCAAACACGTCATGGAAAGTGGTTTGGTGGTAATGAATAGAACCACTTCCAAATTGGGGGGAATATTGGTAAGTGTAAATTTACAAATGAATCGGGCCACTTCAAAACCAGTTTATGGTGATAAAGAAATTTTTTGGTTAGGACAAATAATTGCTGGTAATCATAATTCATTCCACCTAAATAATGTTTCAGCTGCAGCAATAGGAGAATATCAAAACAATACTGCCAGTCTATGTTCTACTCAAATGGGTCATTTTAATCATCATCATAAATTATTATGGACTAATGGTGGGTTATGTAAATGTAAGAAAACGGATAAAAGTTGGATCGATTACGCTTGGTATAAGGATCTCCGTAATCAATTTGGTAGCCTTGAAAATTTGAAGTCAAATTTAACTCAACAGGTGACATTGAAGCATGCCCTCATTCCGTCTCTATCTCATAATTCATCTACCATCAGTTTTAGAAATGTTAAAGTATCAACAATTGATACTTTTAGAAAGAACAAATCTCTAGGCTGTCAAGGATATTTTTACTGCGCCTATATGGGAGATCAGCCCAACCAGAGTCAGCTCATAACATTTAATGATAACGAATTAACCTTTATTAGTAATGTGGTAGATGTTTGGAATAGCTAATTCTTTACCTTGTGCCTCTTTACATATCTGCTTTATGACTAGATAGCGAAATATTATTGGATACTCATAATTCCCCATTCAAATATAACTGATCTAATTCAATATTACCTGCATCTTCAATACACTGACTTAATTGATGTACTTTAATTGCAGGTCCATATTTAGTAGGAAATGCCCTTTTAACCACAAATGTAACCAATACATCAATATTGATTTGTCGTAAATCGGCAAAATCGAGTAAATACTTAACAATTCCAATTGGTGATAAAGTACCACGAGGTAAATGTTTATCCCCCATTAACCACCTTTGAGGAAATGTGCTAGTTTTTTGAAAAAGAATCAATTCATCAATATACTCTTTTAAGAAACTTTCATTTTCGTCAAACTTTGTGGCAACTTCAAATAATCCATTATTGGTAATTAAATGTTTCCCTTCATGATAGGTCTGATCAATATACTGTAATGTTTTGGTAGCAAACAATGAAAAGAAACAGGATTTATTATTCAAAAATAACATCGAGATCGTCTGAGGATCATAAAATTGCATGAATTTAAAATGTTCTGGGAACCCATATCTGAACGTTGAATTCTTAAATCTTTCATTAATGGGTTGGTTTTTGGCATAAGGACAGTGGTTGGAATCTAGCTCGATTGGTGGGGTCCTCGCATTATAGAGACTAGTAGTCAAGTTTCCATAAGGTATTTGGGTCTGAGCATACTCTAAATCAGCAATAATTTTTCTCAAGCGATCATTCTCGAGTTTCAATTCCTCAATTTCTTTATTTCTTTTATTTCTTAATCGTTGTTGTGAATCTCTCATTTGTTTTAATCTTTCCTCATGAGGTATACGTCTACCTTTATACATTACAATCTCCAGTTTATCACTGGAGTCCAGTCCCAGTGATGGGCTTCTGTTTGGTTTCGCTATATGAGGGTTCATATGGTTTGGTAAGTTATTGCTCTGTAAGATTTGCTGCCTGGGAATGGCTCATGCATATATATATTCAATGAGCCGTTAGTTGAGATTACTAATCGAGCCATGTTGTGCCCTGCGCATTTCAAATTTGGTATTCTTTACGAATTTTGACCCCAGATGCGACAAAAAAAAAAGATACAGAATGATAAGTAGATGAAAAGTATTATATGCAAGAAAAACTATTTAACGATAAACTGGAATAACTATTCAACGATAAGCTGGCTTTTCAATATCAGAGACATCTTCTTCACTGTCACATAATGCTTGTTGGGATTCTAATATTCCACGGTCTCTTGACCTCTTATAAACTAAAAAGTAAAACATGATACACCCTACTAGTGACATGACTTCAAACCCAAGACTAACTTTGTAGCCGTACTTATAATTGGGAGCTTCTTTTACCGGCCAAATGACGAGTGGTAACCAGGCGTTCATGATATGGGTGAATATGACAATGAATACAATGATGGTAGATCTGGTTTCGGGATCTTTAGCCCATATTTCGGGAATGAAAGAAGTAATAATGGCACCAGTTGACTGAACCGTATACATGATGAAAAATCCCACGTATTTAGTAGAAGTCAGAGCTGGCCAGGCAGATAATATACTACAACCAATAATACCACAAACTTGTTGGAAAACAAGTGCATGGATACGTTTCTGAGTAATATCTGCAAATCTGGTAACAATAATGATACTAAGAGCAGCTAAAAGGTAACCACCACCAGGAATCAAGTTAACTTGTTCTACTGAATATTTGTTGGAGCCGTCACTATTTTTCAAGGCTTTTAGCCATAAAGTAATATAACCAGTGGAAGATGAACCCAAGTCCCAACCTGAATATGCAAGTGTAATAAGATAAAATCGATAATCAAGAAATGGAGTCAAATATTTTTTCCAATTAAACTTACGAATAGTTCGACGTCCAAGTTGTGCTACTCGAGTTCTAGCAATCAATAATTCATCAGGTCTCATCCAGAAAGCTCCCCCATTATCAGGAGTATCAGGAACAATGAAAAATCCAAAAGCGGCCACCACGACGGTAATGGCACCATTAACTATAAACAACCATCTCCAACCCGGTATTCCATGAGCATTATCTAGGTTGGTGTAAATAGCTGCTTGCATAAATCCGGTGAAAGCTCGTCCACATTGAGTTGATACCATGATAAGGCCCCCTCTAAATGATAATTCACGAGGTGTATAATAATTGAATAATACGAAAGTTATGCCTGACCAACTACAACTTTCGAAAAACCCAATTAAGAATCTTAATCCAAATAAGTAACGAACATTATCCTGGGGTATAGCACAGAGGAAAGTGCAAATCCCCCATAATAATTCACATCCACTCAATACTATATAAGTTGGTAAAACACTACCCATGAGTAATTGAAATGGAATGATCCCCACAAGATATCCACAAACAAATAAAGTATTTAGAAGATTATAATCATCAGCTTCTTCATCCATGTGAAGATCTTCCGCCATACCACTAACATATGCATGTTTGTAATTGGTCTGATCAATATTTTTGATGCAATAAGATAAACATCCCCAAGTTAGAAGGAGTACATCAAGCTTGCGAACGAATCGACGTTCTTCTTTTGTCTCATAGAGCACTGTAAAATTACGAGTGAAAAAATTAGCCCTGTAAGGTGTACCTGATTCAATAGAAGTATGACTATGACTATGACTCTGACTATGACTTTGGCTATCACTGTATTTGTCTCGTACGGAGAGACGGTCAGAATCTTGTTTGCCGAGTTCGAGTTCTGAGACGGCCTCTGCTGCCTGACTTTTCTCCATGGTGTATAAAGATGATAATTATATAACAAATTATACAAAAAGATTAAAAGTTAAAGATATTACATTATATATATATATCAGTTGCAGCCCCCCAAAGCAAATGGATCTCTTCTCCTGCAGAACCCGATTCACTTCTCCTTATGAGCAAATATTGTAGACAATTCTTCACTACATTCCAATTTTTAATTAAGAGTACTAGGATTCTTGACGTATTGTGGCCAATCCAGAAAAGTCTTGGACTTGGCTAGTGAGCAAATTGTCGCTTCCCCTTTTGGGACTAGTTATTGCTCGAGATAATTGATTATGTAAGCTCCTTTTTTCTTTTTTTTTTTCTTTTTTTTTTGCGGCATTGACAACTACCAGGATAGGGCTTCACAACAGGATGGTTACTTTGTTTATCAACTATGACTTTATTGACAATGGACTATGCAAAATATAAATAATAAATAAATGAGTAAATATATAAATAGAGATTATGACTAGATGAAAATCGAGGGTTAAATATTAAGCGTTTAAATCTCGAAGTGTCCCATTTTCAGGGCCGCCTTCTTCGATTTTTTTCAGAGATTCGAGTTCATTACTATTTTTCAACTTCAAATAAACCCGGAAGTAAAACCAAAGACATCCAAATAACGAAATGACTTCAAATGCTAAATTGACTTTATAACCGTACTTGTAATTGGGAGCATCCTGTGCTGGCCAAATTAATAGTGGTAGCCACGAATTGGTGGAAAAATCAAGAATGACAATAATGGAGGTAATCACTGCTCTTCTTTCTGGATTACGGGCCCATATTTCGGGTACAAATGACATTAAGATTGCCCCGGTACTTTGAACTAAAAACATGATGAAAAAACCACAATATTTCAATCCAAGGGAATGGGGCCAAATTGCCAATATGATACAGCCAACAATACCGCATATTTGTTCAAATACTAATGTTTGAATTCTCTTTTGGGTAACATCGGCAAATTTGGTGATCACCACCATTCCAATCGCTGCCACAATATATCCAATAATTGGGATAAGATTAACTTCTTCAACAGAATATTTGGCAGTTCCGTCAGAATTAGTTATTGATTTTAACCACAAGGTAATATAACTGGTAGCATTTAATCCTAAGTCCCATGGCATATATGCAAATAATAAGAAGTATAATTTTTTATCAGAAAATGCTTTAATGAACTCCTTAAATTTAAAACGACGTTGAGTTACCCTGCCTTGATCATGAACTCTTTTCAAAGCAATGGCTACCTCTTTTTTATTCATCCAACGAGCCCCACCATTTGCAGGAGTATCAGGTAATATGAACATTCCACAAAGTGCAACTGGAATCGTCATACAAGCCCCGTTTATAATATATAACCATTTCCAGCCGGGGATTCCTTGAGTTCCATTTAAATTCTTATAAATTCCTGCTTGTAAAAAACCAGTTATAGCTTGTCCCACAAATGCACTTGCTCCTAATAAACCGGCTCGAAATCCTAATTCATGATTATTATAATAATTGAAAAATATAACCATCATTCCCAGCCATGATGATGCTTCTGCCATACCAATGATGAATCTTAATGGATAAAGTCCAACGGGACTACCAGTTGGGATTGCACAAAGTGCAGTGCAAAGACCATAAACTAATTCACAACCCCCCATGAAGTAAGATGCTTTCACTCTTGACATGATCAATTGACAAGGAATTGCTGCAATCGCATATCCAATGGTGAAAAAAGTTGAAAGTAAATTATAACTATAACCATCCATATTCAAATCTTCTTTCATACCACTAACATAAGCATTCTTATAATTACTTTGATCCACATTTTTTATCATGTACAGTATACACCCCCAAGTTAACAAATATAAATCCAATTTTCTAACAAATTTACGCTCTTCTTCAGTGTCATAATGATCAAGCAGAAAGGAAAATAATTTTTTCAAGGTCAGTTTATGAATCGGGTCATTTTCTGGTTGAGATTCAAGTTGGTCCTCTTGGGTGATAGATTGATACGAGTTATTTCTGGAATTGGGGGGCCTTAACGCTTTGCGTTCATTTTTAGTATCATTGGTTGTGATAATAGATGATTCAGAATTGGATCGAGATACGGGTTGCTCCTCTATCTGAATACTACTCCTTGATTTTGCTGGTTTGGGGTGCTCAAGGATTGTATGAGAGGACATCCTTTAGTATACTGATTCAAGATGGTGACTTTTTCTTGTGAAAAAAAAACCAGGATATAACAATTTTTATAATTTTTGAAGGAGCCCCTGGGTTGATATAGCCCATGACATCTATATGAAAAGATTTTCTTTTTTGACTTTTGGTTTGTATTAATCTTAATCTTACCATCTTTACTTTAAACAATAACCGTGTAATAATAGCACTAAACCCGGAAATGAAAGACAAAAAGCTATTAAAGAAGCAAATCAAAGGAATTAATTCCCATTGTTCCCATGCCTACATTCTTCTCTCGAGTAGTTGAGCTTTGTAATTTAGTTCATACATAAATAGGTTGGTAAATCATTTTCTTACAAGTGCATATTAGACTCCAAGACAACATAAGGGGCAGGTGGGGGCAACTTGAGTTTATCGCAGCTAGGTCATACAAAAGTCGAGGATGATATATTACAGAAGTACCAATTTTACAAAAGTAATAATAAATGTTACAGGCATATTAGCTTAGTTGATTTGACAACCACCGAGGGTATCTCTTCAATGACCCTCCCTCTCGACAAAAAAAAACACAAGAAGCAAAATTAACAAATCCTTATTATTCATTTCGATACCTTTCTGATTATTTGCAAAGCAGCCGATTGGCTTATGGTGATTCGAAAAAAATCTAACCAATTAATGTAGAATTACCCTTATGTTAAAATAAAACAAAAACAACAGGTGAGCGCGTCCCTTGCACCTAAGTTACCGGGGGCAACACTACGAATCGGATTGATACTGGTTAAACTGATACAGTTGATGATTATTGTCTTCTATTGTTCCTATTGTGTTTCTTTTTTGATTGTTTGTTCATTTTTGATTCAAAAATAAAGGAGAAGGGAACAAATTAGATGCGATAATCCCCATTTGTGCAACAAAAGGAGTTAAAAAAAAAATTTTAACAAGAGGAAACTGCTACAGGTTTTCGCTCAATTATTTGATTTCAGTTAGCCCATTCAACATTATTTTAAATACCATACCGTGACTGTGTAAGTAGGAACAATCTGATTAACAATGGCAGATAGTTAATTAGGAGTAGTAATATGAATTCCTGGCCATATTATTGGACGAGAGGAGAGTTGGAGGGATTAGCATCCGTTTAACAAGAGCACGTCGTCTTGAAAAATCGGAGAAACTTACCAAGATTGATGTTATCAATCAAATACATGCATAATGAGCGTTGGATCGGATCGATTAATTTGATCAATTACGAATCCAGTCCTCTTCAAGCACACTAACAATAACTCGGTTGCCAAATATTAAACTACTTTACTTTGTAGATGTCTTTGCTACCCGATATGCAATCGCCTGCGCCGTTTTGACTGATTTGTATATAAAGGCTAAACCAGGTTCAGCCAATAGGGTCGGTGTTATTGTAATGGAGTCATTGTATTGGCTTGTAGCTGGCTTTGGACGTAAGTGAGTTTATAATTTTTATCATTATGAAGGTATTTTTGTCTCTTTTTTGCTCGCTGCTTTTTTTTTTTTGCAATCCAATCTTGTCACTATAACTGTCCCAACTTCTAAGCACACTTCCAGCAAAACATTCTAGCTAATTGAACTATTGAACTTGTTTTGAACCGGAATGAACGAAATAAACGAAATAATTAAAAAGTGAAAAAGAATCCAGCCATTTAAATATTTAAAGGCTTTTTATAACTAGATTAATTGCAATATTCGCGTGTTTGATGTTTTGAAGGGGAAAATATGGACCCTATAACCACATATAGAGTCAAATGGCTTTTTAGGAGGCGGTGTAAGGCAAACTCGGTATTAATAGATTACATAATCTACGTAGATAAAACAGCGGGATTAATATGGTACAGTGTCAGCAAGGGTCCAGTAGCAACATGGCAAGAAAGTACGTGTGATGATCTTCTTTTGGTGACGTCATTATAATAGATGTTGGTATGAATTAAAAAAAAAATATATAGATTTAAAAGATATCTTCAGTGGGAAGTCACTGAAGTGTAATTTTACAATGATAATTATCGAATTTTGATAAAATTCATCAAAAATCGAGAAAAAAAAAAAGGAAATTAAAAAGGATAGTAAAGAATTTCTCCTTGTCTAACCACAATCAATTCTACGATCAAAGGTTAGCGGCTCAAAGGTTAGCGACTCAATTATTGAATCGAAGGTTAAGTAAAAGGTTAATCATCAGTGTATGTAAAGGTAATTCGAGAACATCTACTACCAGGGAAACCACTACCGAGATCAACCGATATATGATTAGATAACAATTAAATTAGCTGACTTTCTTTTCTTTTCTTTTTTTATTTTTGATCGATGATGAACTCGATAAAGAGCAACATCCATTTCCATAAAAGGTAGATGTACTGATAAGTGAACCGCTTATTCCTGATATTAAAATTAGCCTATGGAATTGCGGACTTCCTTATCTTTTTTTCGTTGTGGCATTTAATGTCCGTGGCTCCATTTTTTGCTCTTTTTTTTTGTATTTTTTTTTTTTCTTTTATATGTACGGTTTTTTTAATCCATTATGCCACAAAGTGACAACGGTTATAGGAATACTTAGTCGACTAAATGAACGATTAGATGGGTTAGTAGATGAAAGATTAGATACACGGATAGAGCAGATGAACATATTGTAAATGAAAATTGAATCTGTAAATAATCATAAACTATACTATTAACGAAGGTATATACAAAAAGTATAAGAGTAAATAAATAGAGAATCATTAACTTTCTATTCGAAATGTTGATCATTCAGATCCATGGACAAAAGAACTAAAATATGAAATAATAAAACACACACACACACACACGTAGGAGTAGTAGTATATAATGTAGAATTGAAGAATTAAATAAAATAACGAAGAATCTAACACCAGAATTTGTAAATTCTGTAGTAGAAAGGTTTAGCCTTTAATTGGGCTTTTTCTTCAGCCAATTCTTGTCTTAATAAGTCTAAATCTAAGTCTCTTCTACCGGTATCAATGTCGATATCCTTGGCTCTAATGTATAATCTCCAATTACGTTTCCAAAGTTTGTGGAAAAGGTAGAAAACCAAGACGACTGGAGCACCCAAATAGTTTTCAAAGAAGTTTAAGGCATCAGCTTCACTAGAAGGGAATAAAGCAATCCAGAATTGAGCAATTAAGATCAAACCAATAACAATGGCCCCGTAGTAAGAACCATAAACACCTAATTGAGAAGTAAAAGCAATTTCATCGGTGGTTCTACCTTTAATATGTAAAGCGTATCTGAAACGAATGTGACATAACATGATTGAACCCCAGGTGAATAAAGAAGATAACCCAGAAAGAGCCAATAACCAAGTAAAGACATCACCTTCTTTGTCAGAGGCACAAACGAAACAAAGCAAACCAATGATACATTGGAAAATAATACCGACCAATGGACGACCGGATTTATCAATGTAACCAAAGATTTTAGGAGCTTGACCAGCAGCAGCTAAAGCAGCCAAAGTTCTTGAAGAACCAAATACGGAAGAATTACCGACAGATAACACAGCAATCATAATAACGGCGTTCATGACAGAAGGTAAACCACTAATTTTGGCATTCTTAATGGCAATAACGAATGGAGAAGCAGAAGCATCAACAGAAGAAGAACCAAGAAGACGAGGATCGTTATAAGGAACTAATAAACCAACCAAGGTTAAAGAAATAATGTAGAATAAAGTGATTCTCCAGAAAACTTGTTTGGTGGCACGAGGTAAAGATTTACGAACATTTTTAGTTTCGGCAGCGGCAAGACCAACCAATTCAGTACCAGCAAAGGCAAAAGCAGCAGTAACGAAAACGGAACAAACCCCTTTGAAACCATTGTGAATAGCCCCCGGGTTGTGCCAGTAACGACCACCAATATAACCATCACTATTTGGACCACCACCGCAAATAAGAATAATCCCCAAAATAATGAAACCAACGACGGCAGTAACCTTAATGATAGAAAAGATAAATTCTGCTTCACCGTAACCACGGACCCCAAAGAAATTGATACAAATAATTAAAACATAGAATATAACCACATAAGCAGCTGGATTAGTGGTTTTATCCCAATATTGAATGGTCATGGAGGCGGCCACCAATTCTAAAGGTAAAACAACCAACCATTGTAATGCATAATTCCAAGCCATGGCAAAACCCCAGGAAGGATCCAAGAAACGAGTATTATAAGTAACAAAAGCACCAGAAACTGGGAAAGTAATGGCCAATTCACCCATAGCATTAACCATACATAAAATCATGGTGGAGATAATAAAATAACCAATAAGAACCCCGGCTGGACCACCGGTACGCAAAGTACTACCAGACCCAACGAAAAGACCAGTACCAATACTCCCACCAATGGCAATCATTTGCAAATGACGATTTTTCAAGGAACGAGATAAAGGAGAATTGGCAGTGACAATGGCTGCCTTCTCCACCTCTGATAAATTAGGATCAATTCCTAAATCAGCCTCATCGTAACGACGAAACGAGTCCTTGAATTTTTCGAAACGAGTCATTTCTGGTTTATTACCATCTTCAAAAGCATCGACGTAGACACCACCGGTCTTTTCGGTTGAAGAACCGTCCCCGGCAGCTTCTCTTGATCTAACATAATCTAATTCTTTAGCAACCATTGTGAAGAGAAAAACACTTGAAACTGAACAACTAAGAGAAAATTAAAAAAGACCTACAAGAGAAAGAATCGAAGATTCAAGCATCTATATATATTCACCAGACTATGATCAATTTGGTCATCATGATAGGTTGAGATAATTAACATTGTTATCTCCTCTTTTATTTTCCTCCCCCGTAAAATTAACTCAAAGGGCATAATAGGTCAAAACCATATAATGTTGAAAAAAACCAGTAAAACACAGTGTGCAGGTCCACTGATAAGAAGGCTTCAAGGCTTCCAAAGGCGGGATGAACGAAAATCACTCTAAAAAAACAAAGCAGAAGGGAAAAAGTGTGGACGAAGCTACGTGCACCAACCATTTCGCTCACGTAGTTTATCAGAAAATCATAGTACAAAAAAATAAAAAAGAATGACAAAAAAGCGAACCAAAAATTAAATAAAAAAAAAGAAATTTTAATCGGTACGGCGATTTTGATGGGTGGATCCCCCACCGTTGCACCCGTACACCCAGAATATCATTTTTTCAGTTTTTCCCGACCGTATATCTGAAAATTATATGATACAATTACAATGATATAAGCGAAGATATAGAATAAGTGGTGACATAATAGATCAATTCTTTGTTGTTAACCCCTCGATATCAACCTTTGATGGGGAATATTATTTTGCTGGAAACGCCGCAGAGTGACTGAATGGTGAAAGCTCGTAAAAACAAAAAGAAACTGCTGCTTCGTTTGGATCTCTGATTATTCAAGAAATTCTCTAATACGGCACTTCATCTTATATTCTGTATTTTTTTTCTTGTCTGTTTCTCTGGTTAGTTTTCTGTTTCATATTCTTGACAAGCCCTTTATCTCTACCGTTAAAATTTCGTTCGCTATTGTCTGGGCATTGTCATTTCCCATTACTACTTTCTTGTCCATGGGCTGTCATGTGGCCAGGTAGTAGCTGATTTACCGTGTGAGAGTCCTACAGAAACGTATTATATACCCTAAGAACGAACATATAAAAACGACAGATAATAGACAAGCAAAAAAGGGTCGTGTGAATTTCTTTAAATTCATTATCTTATCTTCTGTTTTTTATTATTTTTTTGTACTGGACGCGGTTTTTGTGTTCTGCCCTTTTTTTTTTTTTTTTTTTGTACTGTTTGTTTTGATCGTGGAATCGCCATACAAAATACAAATTGCCGTTAGCCGTGGGGCATGAGATTAGTAGATTACTTGATAGCACTAATCAAGTAATAATCTCATGTAGCCCATTAATCAGACCATCGTTATATCTACCCCAAGATTAACAGATGTTATCAATAATTATGCAATGAACACTAAAAGACAAGCTTATAGACAAGCTTAACTGATAGACAAGCTTAACTGATAGACAAGCACTCACTGATAGACGAGCACTCACTGATAGACAAGCACTAACTGATAGACAAGCACTCACTGATAGACAAGCACTTATCACTGATTGAAAAACTAATATCACTATAGAAAAACTAATATCACTATAGAAAAACTATCACTGATAGAAAAACTATCACTGATAGACAAGCAATCGATAATAGGCGTTCTTCTATAAAGACTAATAAACACTAATAAACACTATTGCCAGGTCAACGTCTTAGTGGAGGGAAACCTTATCTTGTTTGAAATGTCTTTTTAAGCGTGCTTTTATGGGCTTCTTTCGCTTCTAATTATCCGCATTAGCTTATAATTTTGAGCTTCTTTACTTCGACACAATAATATGGCTTAAAAAAAATTTTTTTATATTCATAGTAACAATAATAATATTAGTAAATAATAAATAAGAGGCATAGTGAAGGAAAACGAACAAAAAAAAAATATTAAACAATAAAATATCAACAATTGAAGACTCATCAAGATGCGACAGCTGCAATGTAGACATCGTCATCATAATCGGCAGTAGGGTTGATGGCAATGGTCATGTAACCAATAAGTCCATCAGTGATATTTTGTCCCAAATACTCAATTTCAATTATAGCATCGTATCCACTTGAATTTTGGTAAGGGAACCAAGTATCTTCTTCATTGGTGGTTCTTGGAGTCTTATTGGTATTATAAGGATAATATTCATACACTTCATTAACAAAATCATCATTGAAATATATTTGTCCAATATGATTGGTATCAGTTCCAAGTAAGGTATCATTAGCAGCAACGGTAGCATTAACATGAGAAAAAACATGAATATGGGTGGATCTACCGGCATACCAACCGGGGAAAATCGTCTTCATATGCATGATACCATCTTCATCAGTAGGTTGAATACCTCTTAAGAAAGTTAAACCTAAAGTATCTTCAGCACTAACTCCTGAATACACCCCGGTAGAATTACAATGCCAAATGTCAAGGTAATTATTAACAATTGGATCACAAGTATGAACATTAATGATTTGTACATCAAGTAAAAATTCAACCCCTTCTTGATCTTCGGCAATATCTTCACGAATGTATTCCCCTTCAACATAATATGGTCCAATGATATTTTCAGGAGTTAAAATACAATAGTTAACCGCATCAAGAATGGGGAAACTTGAATTCAGACGTTTGGACATAAGGTTTTGTTTCGCTTGATGATCTTGTTGATCAATTGATCTTTTCTTCATTTTGGAATCTAAATGTCTTTTGACAAATTGTTCTCTTTTTTCAACTCGACGCTTAGCAAGTCCCGATTCATGAAGTTTTTGATGACATTGTCCCAAACTTCTCTTAGCGCGTGAATAAACCACTTCTGGATCCACTGCTGGAACAGAATCAACCGGTTTATGAGCAACCACCAATGAAGCAGCAAAAATTGAGAGGGTTAATGCTTTGAAACTAACCATTGTTGTTATTGAAATAATTAACAACCAAAAAAAAACTTGATTGAACCTATTGGATATTTGCAATCTTTTTTATATTAATTTCTCGTGGTTCAACCACGAGAGAGGGAGAGACTGAAAGAGACTGAAAGAGACTGAAAGAGACTGAAAGAGACTGGTGGGTCTGTGTTGTCGTGGCATACATTGGCAAACGTCCCCTCACATGAAAATACTCTTATCCCTCATCAATCAATAAGTTTTACCTTCATTAACTTTCAAGCTTCATGGCTTCATCCATAAATTCTTGTCCAATTGCTAAAATCAAGCCTCATACCAATTGGTGAAAAGGCTGCAATTAACCTGTCAAAGACCCCAAATACCGTAGGCGCCAAGAAAACTGCAAAAATATTTCAAACATTACTAAACTTTTCATTCTCGACAGAAGAAAAAAAAAAAAAATCCAAAGTGAACCAAAATTAGAAAACCCCTTCATGGTTAATTGCAGCCATAAGCCATCTTGTTTGTTTCGCTGGTGTCTTTCCCAGATTATTTTTTACATTTTGAGAAACTTGGTTGCTCGAGAACCGTTACGCCGATTTCTTCTTTTGGAACGATGTTCTGAAAATTTCACCACAGCCTATAGCGTGCTCTTGATTTCAAATTTTACTAATAAAAAAGAAACATTTTTTTTTTCTGGGGTTGACCCTTCTATTATTTTTTCATGCGTATTTTTTTTTTTTTTTGCAATACTCCTCTCTGCTACCTATGACGACGTCAACCAGGCGCTCTCTACAACTATCCCTTCTCCTCAGATTCGAGAACTACTGGTCTCCCCCTTGAATTACCCGATTCGATAAATTATCCGAAGCTTCAGCTCTTTTTCTGCCGCTCGACAACTGGGCACTTGACATCGCATCAGCATGTGTCAGTGATATCTGGTCCGTTGACTATATTGTAACATGTTTTTCATATAATATCGTCTTTTTCATTGATATCTTCTCTGTTCTTGGAGACTAATTGGGTTGTAAGGCCTTTAAACCTTAACTGGCCCCTTGTGCTCTTTTTTACTCTCCCCTCTCATGCAACTCCTTCACCTATCATACTCCTTTCGCCGCTTCCAATAATTGCTATAAGGCTTTACAATTGTTTTGTTGAGTCTTGGTACATCTTTAGTTTGTGTTAGATAGTTTATCAACTAATGGGCCAAGATTTAACGAGCACCTGAAATTAGTTATGTCTATACACCATTGCACAATGTCGACCCGTAAATACCGGCATTTGAAACCATCGTATTCAACTGTTTGTCTCGGTTACCATAAATTCTACGACGTACATATAACGGAAATTTGGACTAGTTTGGGTTTACGGTCCGGTTGATTACCAAGAAATTTACATATGGATGTTTATTGTATGTATGTATGTATTTTTTTTTTTTCAATTTATTATTATTATTTTTTTTTTTCCATGGAACTCAGCCTTTGGCTTGCTTATATACAAATGGATTTAAACCTCTAAATAGACAATTCTCTAAGAATTGCCTTTTCAATGTGAAAGACATCGTCGATATTGGTAACCACTTCCATTGAATGGGGAGTGTTCCCCTCACTCATGAAGAAAGTGTTCGTCATGGTAACGCTTCCATCGTTGAAATACAATTCAACAATATTCTTATCAACAACCCCATAAATTTTATAAACTTTGAGCCCCTCAGAATCAACATGCAGTTGCTCAACATAGGTGCTTATTTTATCGGTGAATAAGGGATTATTGAATTCCTTGAGCTTGATTCCTCTATCCATGTAGAATGCTTGACCTACGGGATCAAATCCAATGGTTATGGCCTCTTTTTTGTCGGCAGAACTTACCACAATATCAAAGTTGGTAGTATTGAAATGGCTCAAGCTATTATCGGTCACTTTAAAAATAATTTCAAAATCAAATAACCCGGAGTCATTGGCGTATAATGCAAATGAGTTATTAGTGAACAATGGATAATCTTCTTTGGTTACCGTTTGCAAGGTATTGGTTTCGAATACTGGGGTTTGTATCAAAGTAAGTAATTCAGTCTCAGGGTTAACACTAACATAATCCAAGGTAAAATTACGAACGAAAGAATTGGAACTTCTCCAAGGAGAAGTGGGGACCTTATTAGCATATTGCCAATTTGAAGCCCAAGCAATACCTAAGGCACCATCTTCTTCTTTGACATCACTGAAAGTTTGAAGAGCATAGAAATCTTTACCATAATCAACAAAACGAGTCAAGTGGTCCATTGGTCTAAATTCAAATCCATCAAAGTCACCAATGAAATATTCATTAATCGAACCACCAGCTGGTGATCCTGGGTTAATGGAAAGAAACATCACCCATTGAGATTCAGTGGAATTTTTTATTGGTACTTCAATTAATCCAGGACATTCGTATTGAAATCCAGGATATCCACCAGTGAAATTTGAGTGTAACACCCAATTCTTTAAATTGGTGGAACCGAATATTTGAATTTTATATTCTTGAGTCTTAGCAACGGTCATGATCCATTGATTAGTTTCATTGTGCCAAAAAACTTTTGGATCTCTAAATTGAGATGAATTAACATCAAGCACGGGGTTATTCTCATATTTGGTGAATGTATATCCACCATCTAATGAGTAAGCAAGATCTTGAGTTTCTAAATCGGGAATATTATTGGTGTAAATAGCCACCACACGTTGGTCGGGATCGATTGAGTCATTGAAAAAACCGGAAGAGTTTTCATGATCAACAACGATACAACCCGAGTAAATACCCTCATCATCATGAGCTGGAGAAAGCGCCGCACCGTGAAAATCCCAGGTGGTCAAATTTTTCAGAGTAGAATGCCCCCAGGATAATGGAAGATCCCAAGTGTTGTTGTTGGGGTTAAACTGGTAGTATATATGCCATAAATCATCCTTCTTGTCATAGAATAATCCATTGGGATCATTCATCCAACCATATTCTGGTGTATGGTGGATCAAAGGACGGTTATCAGTCTCTTTGATCTGAGCTCCAAACACCAGGCTCAAAAGATAACTGAAAACCGGAAAAATTGCAATAGAAAACATCATTATCATTTGCTGTTTGCTTACTCCAATCTTTTTTTCAAGTTTTTCCATAATGTTGGACATTTCGTGTTATATTTAAAGATTTTCTAAGAACTCTGACCAGTAATAATCCGAATCCGAGTATGGGGAGATAATATGTGTATACGGGGTAATTTGGGAGTGAGTGGGGGGTGGGAGCCTCAAGAAACTTTCGTATTTTCCACTCGTAATCTTAACATCACATCGTCATTTCTTAAAACAAAAACAAAATCCGGAAATAACGTGGAATTCTTATAATCATGTTGAGTTTGAGTAAATAGACTTTCTTAATTGGTCCTCGAGATGAAACTACAACTTCTCCACCAACAACAAGTATCTCCATATACGTCAAGAAAAGAAAAAAAGACAAGAAAATCCGGTGAACAATGCGCACAAAAAAGTCAACACTGCATGGCGGATTAAATGTCAAAATATTTAATCCGTAATAGGAGCTTCACTATAACGGCGGCAATAATAACACTAATTCAGGCTGAACACATTCTCCAAATAGGAGGAGTGTCGGATGGATATGGGGTTACAACCAGAGTGAATTCTCAAATAAGAATCTGCATACTACACAAATGGAGATCTCATGATGTCTCTTTATTTGTTTTTGCATAAGTCTCTTTGTTTGAATTTCTCCTTGTCTAGTATTTTTTTTGGGGGGTTGCTCGATGTGCCGCGGGGAAACACCCAAAGAATGGGGTACGGCAAATTTCTATTGGGGGTTACGAAAATTACACTATTATCACAAACGCACCATTGACTATAATTCAACAACTTTTTTACTTTTCATGTCACGAGTGCCCACCAACGTAGAAGTGTTGAAGGATGGGTCATATGAGCATGATGACTTGAGGAGTACAAAAGGCTTGGCCCTCCCCTTTCAGGAATACGCAAATTGCCAAACATGCCACTCGAGGTAGTAATGCAGCCAATGGCTAACGGAAGATCTTGCCGATGATATCATCATACTCGGTTGCTGCATGGGGTAACGTTGGTTTAAGTTCACTAACTTGTCACTGTACTATCTTGTTCAGTTCCGTTTTTGAACACTTTTGCTTTGAAACAATTGAGCTAGCCAGAGTGCAATAAACTGGCACGGGTGACTTTTTTTTGGGGCCTTTTCCGTATTCCGCTCGTGTGCTTAGTTTAGTATAAGATATTTTACTCCGACCCATAAAGACACTATCTCCTAGAAATCTCATGAATACTACTATGAGTACCATGGTTGGTGAACGCCACATCTTGTGGTTATTCTCTCACCCGTTTTTGCTGGAGTCTTTCCCGTAATTTCCAGTGCAAGAAGGAGGATTAGTAATTCACTCGCCCACTAAAAATTGCAAAATATTATGGCAACCAGTGCTTCAATATGGCAAGTGAGGCGCCCTATTTGTCATCACAAGATAACCAATACTATATAAATGATCTTTCAAAACATGCTGGTACGGTTTACCGTGTAGCAAAATAAACTGGGATAGATCAATGACTAAAGTTTTCGTATCTGGTGCAACAGGCTTTATAGCCCAACATACCGTTAAGCAATTACTTGAAAAGGGTTACAATGTGGTGGGGTCGGTAAGAAGCGCCGAAAAGGGAGACCATCTTGTGAAGCTTTTTGATAGTGCTAAGTTTTCCTATGAGATTGTTAGTGATCTTGAAACAGTTGGTGGCTTTGATAACGCGTTGCAAAAACATCCAGACATTACTGTGTTTCTACACACGGCTTCTCCAGTTATCATGAAGGCTGAAGATGTTGAGCAGGAAATTTTAAAGCCCGCTATCAACGGTACTATCAATGCTTTAAAAGCCATTCAAAAATACGGGCGTCAAATTAAAGAAGTGGTAATCACATCCTCATTTGCGGCAGTCGGCTCGCCCAATAAGGATGTACCAACCACAACTTATACCGAAGAATCATGGAATGAGATTACTTGGGATGAGTCCTTGAAAAATGGTATAAATGGTTATAGAGGATCAAAGAAATTTTCTGAGAAAGCAGCTTTGGAGTTTGTTAAAGAGAATGAAGTGAACTTTCAGCTTAATTTTATAAATCCAAGTTACGTATTTGGCCCACAAGCGTTTGATTCAGAAATAAAACCTACTTTGAATTTATCTTCTGAGATTTTGAACCGGTTCGTAAAATTAGAAAAGGATAGTTCGATCCCTACTGTCGAAGGTGGCTTCATAGATGTTAGGGATGTAGCAAAAGCTCATATTGTGGCCTTTGAAAATTCCAACATTTTCAACGAAAGATTGTTATTATGGAATGGCAAGTACAATCAACAAATTATCTTAGACATATTAAATCAAAATGTTCCTCTGTTGAAGGGGAGGATTCCAGTAGGTGAACCAGGGAGTGGTGAGGCAATTACAGAGCAGCGGGCCAAAGTGAATAATTCTAAAACTAGAGAATTATTGGATTATGAGTTCATCGATTTAAAGCAATCCATTTTAGATTCGGTGAATCAAATATTAAAAGTTAGAGGGTCAATATGAAACAGTCTTGTGTCGGTGTTTTCCACGTATATAGTATGAATTAGCTAATTGTTCTTGAAGTAAACACTTTAAACCTTACACATTGTAGCAAACGCTTTTATTGAAGTAAATACATAGCCAAATAGACTTGTTCCCTTAAAAAAGAGAAGGATGAATCTCTTTTCGGAGGGAAAACCTAATGCCGCTTTTGACTATACGGACAGCAGGAAAAGCTCATACATTTTATTCAAATTCTGGTAAGAGATCAACGAAGTGATCTACAATCTATTAATGGATGAACTTTTCATTTTGCTTTCGAGAGTTTCTCACTCATTTGTATTCTTCAAAGTGAAATAATTACCACAAGTTGAATTTATTTCCTACTGGGTAAAGACTTGTGGTATAGTCGTTCTTTTCGTCTATATTTTTCCGTCTTTGAAGAAGCAGTTATATATTCTAAATCACATATTTCTCAGAACCCATACTAGTACTATAACTTTATCCTTAACCTCCATTATCACAACTTGTTTAAACCTAGAACAACTTCTCAATATCACATCCGAGGGATGATCAGTCCTCTATTGCCCACTAGTTTGTTGTAGTAACGAACTAGTTTCCAAACAGGACAATCATAACACACGCAGTATAGTATTTGGTATATACTTACCAATACCTATGTGGGTGCTAGATTAGTCTATTAGTTAGCCTTCGCTATTCTTCTATCTATTGTTAAAAAGGGAAAAACAACAATATATTAAGTAGTAGAAAGAAAAGCTAAAAATAAGGACATCTATATGTATATGTGTAAAACCCGAATATATCTTTCACCATACTGCCTCCAACCTATCACATTTCGTATGTGAATAGTCACTTAAGGCCACACGCACCCTTCTTTCTTGTAAGGGATGGGAGTTTGTACCCGTATATATATATATATATATATGTGCATATATGATACAACCGAGATGTCACATTGAGGTTGCGACACGGAAGAGCTCAAAACTGTTTGCGCTAGATTTGTTTGGTGTACGGATTATATCGAGTCATCTTCATACTAGGTGTTCGAATGATATACCACTATAATCTCAAAGTATAAGAAAAGGGCGTGTGGCGTAGTTGGTAGCGCGTTCGCTTAGCATGCGAAAGGTCTCCGGTTCGACTCCGGACTCGTCCATTCTTTTTTTTTCCATCGTTACTTTTTGCCCCTCTGCTTGTCGTACGTTTCGCATTCTCAACATAATTCAATATGGTTATTGCCTAATCTGTTGTGGATGTTGAACTACATGCAGGAAATCATGTGGAGCTGAAAATAAAATAGAATCTAGTATCCATAATGATAAAAAGAGCTGACTTATAGATATTGATCTGTTCAGCATCGGTTAGTTACTCAGTGCTCATTGAAATGGCTATCAAATCAGTGGCTATTATAGGGGGTGGTCCATCTGGCCTCATTACTTTGGATGCTTTGCTCAGAGAGCAAAAGTTTGAAGTTGTTCGACTTTTTGAACGTCGTAATGAAGCCGGTGGTAGTTTTTCATATAAATCCCATCCTCCAGAGAAATTACAAAATGTGAAGGAACTCAGTGAAAGAACGGCATTCAAACTTGATCCTCTTCCAGATAAATTACCAGCCTACGTTCCTAAGCCTAAGAATCAACGATTCATGGATACAGCTACTTATTCGTATCTTGAAACCAATGTTGAAGCTACTGTGATGGAATTTAGCCAAGAGCCTTTTCCCAAAGGTGGTACCAAATTGTCTGTCAAAAAATATGGTGAAGATACACCATTCAGACACAATACTCTTGTTAAACAATGGGTTCAGGATTTATATAAAAGAAAGGGGCATGATGATTATGTTGAATTAGATACTTCTGTTGAACTAATTGTACAAAATCAGGTCGAAAACAATTATACCTTAACTTTGAGAAGATCGGGAAAATTGATAGATTATGTGTGGCAAGAGACTTATGATGCAGTGGTGGTGGCCACCGGTCATTATGATGTTCCTTATGTTCCAAATATTCCAGGTTTACAAGAATTTGTGGATGATCCTTCCACTACTGTCATTCATTCTAAAGCGTACAGAAGTCGTGAATTCTTCCGTAATAAGAGAACAGTGGTGGTTGGGGCATCTGTTTCAGCTATGGATGCAGTACAAGATATCGTGGATGTGGCACAATCGCCGGTTATATCTTCTAGAAGAGATCCTTCCAAACCACATATATATTTTGGGGATCTGGCATTTCAACATCCTCTGATTGAAACTTACCTTGAAATCGTTAAAATTGACGCATCAACTAAGACAGTTTATTTTAAAGATGGTAAATCAGTTGATAATATTGATGCAATTATATTTGGGACCGGATTTACCTATTCTTACCCCTTTTTACCTAAGTTAGATTTAACCCATAATAGAGTTCAACATCTATATCAACATATATTCTATATCAATAACCCAACACTTGCCTTCGTGGGTGCTATTCAAGCTGGTCTTACTTTTAAGGTTTTTGAATGGCAAGCAGTACTAGTGGCCCGAGTTTTTGCAGGTAGAGCCAGTCTACCCAGTGTTGAAGAACAGAAAAAATGGGAAGTCGACCGTGTTGCTAAGAGGGGCAATGGCCCTAATTATACTGCCATTGCACCTGATTTTGAAGAATATTTTGATTTCATTAGAAGCTTGGCAGGCGAGGAAGGTTGTGGTAGACGACTCCCTAAATGGAACCCAGTTTGGGAAGAGCATTTTTGGCGAGGACATAATAGACGGATCAACTTTTGGGTTGAGAATAATTTCAAGACATTTAGTAATCATCAATCTAAAATTGACTCTTTAGATGACGATTTCGATAATATCAGAATTGCTTAATCCAAAAATGAATAATTAAATGGCTTTCTTCAATTATCGATTACAATTATCTATCAAATATCTACTAACTTCCTCTTTCTGAAATGAACTTACAAAAATTTTACAACTAGAGATAGATCAATTTTCGCTTTAATAAAATTGATAAGTTGTAAATAACTACTTCGTTTGCTCATGTAGGCTATAACTGTCCCGAATTACTATTATTTGATTTGTAATACGATTTCCGGGCTGTAATATCTCCGTGAATGACTACACCACGGTTATTCTTCCCAAGTAAGACACGGAAGCGGAAATGAAATCAAGTCAAGACGACAAACGAAAAATGGGACCCCAAAAAAGTTGCACACAACGTTGAATGATTAATCCAGGCATGTTTTCAATTAGTCTACATAAGTCAAACGGAACCAAGATTTGTTTTTTTACGAAAGGTCAACGTTGGATTGCTCTTTGCATATCGCTCTACCTAGAGAGACGACAATTTTCAATGTCATATGTATTCCATGCCTCCTTTCTTAAAAAAATGGAATCCATCCCCTATCAAGCTTTCAAGTAGCCCAGTAAATAAAATACATAAGAAAAATTTTTCAATTGAAAAAAATAATTCATATAGTAATTACATTACGGATACACTAAACGAACAATAAGCTGCTTGGCGTACAGTAAGAGACACTCCCATGCGTTTGACCTGCTGTCAGCATACACCCTGGTAGATATGGATTTGTTGACTTTGACAACCACATATATGATGTGGAAAACATGAAATGATGGATTTCAGGGGTCAGATAAAGTCGTATTTGTAGACCTTTGAAGTAATTGGCAGGACGTGTGATGATAATAAGGATAAAGATCTGAAAAAAAAACGAAAAAAAAAAAAAAAAACAAAATTAAACAAAACATTAAGAAAAAAAAAAAAAAGAAACAAAAACACACTTGAAATGTGATTGTTACACCAATACTACTTCCAAGAAATTACTTTCCGTCTTACCTGAGCTCTAAGTGGTGCATCGCCTCCACTCTCAACGTGGTCTGGACGTATTTTTTACTTCACTCCTTTGTAATCTCCTGTTTTTCTTGAAGATGAATCCTGAAACTATTCAACCATTGATGAATTGTTGGTGAAGCCATCTATGAAACCAGTCATTGAGACCATTGACCATTCATTGGACTATTGACCATTCATTGACGTGTAGCCTAAGAAAAACACCCAAACTCTTCTGCTTGATACGTAGTTAATTACTTGAAAAACCAAGCAAAAGGGAAAATGACAGCTTGAAGTAAAGCATCTATCATCACCATTAAGAAAAAAAGTCAAGATAAAAAAATTGCATAACAAAAAAAAATAGAACAAGGTGTTTTTCAAACGGCCAGCAGGCTGAAAAAATAATGCTTCGTACATACATGAACGAGAACCCTTGCAATGTTACTTAAGTTAGAAATTCACAACCCCACTCGGTCTGGCCCTCTCCTCCTTCAAAAAGACCTTGCTGTATTTGTTGGAAAATCTCATTAGATCATCTAGATTGCATCTAGCCAAGTCATTTGATGGCTTTCAAGCCTTAGAAGCTATTATTCATTATCAGTTAAAGTTTAGTCAGGCACCCACCACCGGGTTGACCCCATCTTCTGTCAATGTAAGTTCTGTTCTGAAACATCTGTTCCTGTTCTATTTCTTTCTTTCTTTCTTTATTTTTAGTTTCAGTCCATTTGTTCAGTCTACTTGTTCGTTCAACTGCTCCACCATTGAACCATAAGGAACCATATCTCTATCTGGAAAAAATGTTTCGAGACCTTTGCTTTGATTACATGATTATGTGCTTTTCTTTTGTTGTTCTTCTGATATCTTGTTTTTTCTTGTTATAAATGATAAGAATATTTTTATAACAATGTGTCGCAGTTATTGTGTCAAAAGTGCTTGGATCTTGGCTAGTTCTTTTTTTTTTTTAATTGTTTGTTCTGATTTCCGGGACATCATGGTAGTTGATATTGTGCAGGACGCAATAGTATCATCACTAGCATTTGTTATCTTTCCCATTTCCCAAACAAGCGGTTGTTGATTTAGTTGCTAAATTATTCCAATAATGCAGAAGACTCATCGAGGTAAACATGAGGTGGGGAAATGCCGGTGGGAGTGCCCGGTGTTCAATTCCTGCATGCACCTAATATCGTCAAACTTCCCGGAGCAGATGGTTTGCAGCCTCTTTGTATTTAGTGAATAAAACAAAAAAAAAAGAACTCTGAACTCTGTTTCTTTTCTTCGACGTTGATGTTGCTAAATATAAGTTGATCAGAATTAATGCAAATTTGGAACAACTAGTGTGGTTTGATTGGTTTGGGAGTGTTGATCATTGATTTCTCATCCCGGACCAACCCTTTCTGTTCCTGATCTTTTCTGTTGTAGTCTTCTATTTCATTGCTTTGTTCTAAGTTTATTATCATGTTCCGGCCTCAGTTCTACCTCCAAAGACAGGGGCAAAGCAGTGAATATCAGTCAGAATCACAAAACAAAAATACAAAAACAAAAAAAAAAGAAGTCAAGTGAAAAAATTCTTGGTAGTTCAAGTCTTATCCCTTATTATGCACCATTGTTATCTCACCAGATGCTTGAGGTAAGCTTTCTTAATTATGACGGTAAATAGAGTAGTTTGGTTGTGAAAACCGTGTTCATCTATCTGTATTATCTTAACGATATTATCTGCTCCTCCTCTTTTCTATTTTGGTTTATTTCCGACATGGTAGTCAAAAGTGCATGGATTATCATGATTTGGTATAAAAAAAGGAGGGTTTTTCCTTGAATCTGTCAAAATATTTTTATTCTATCTTATTTTGTCGTATTCAGTTATTCATTTTTGTGACTTACCCTTTTCACTTCATAGAGCATCACTTTTCCTATACTTATTTGTGGAATAACTAATAATAAGCTTGTCAAGAGTGGATTTATAAATAATTATATATTTGTCATATCAATACTTTTCAAATGAATTCCGATAAAAAATTAAACTTCGCCTATAAGAATGAAGATGCCACTTCTCTGTATTCTCAAAACCTGGTATCTGACGATCCAATTCAAAATGAAGACATCGATGGAGGTTATGCATGGGTAATTTGTTTTGCTTCTGTTCTTCTATACTTCAATAGTTGGGGTTTGAATAGTGGGTTTGCCGTTTATCTCACTGAATACCAAAATTCCTCCCAATACTTTAACGATGCTAACTCAGCCGACTATAGTTGGATAGGTGGTTTAAGTTTTGGGGTGGGACTTGTATTCACTCCCTTCATTAATTACTACCAATGTACATTTGGTACCAGTTGTACCATAATGACCGGGGCTTTACTTCAATTTGGTGCTGGAATGTTAGCTAGTTTTTCGGAAGAAATTTGGCAATTATACTTAACCCAAGGTTTGATCCAGGGGTTCGGACTTGCATTCACCTCATTTCCAGCTCTCACTATTATCCCTCAATTTTTTGTGAAAAGACGGTTACTAGCTAATGGCCTTGCTTCTGGTGGTGCTGGTGTTGGCGGAGTGGTCTATAATCTTGGTATGCAACTGATCACTCAGGCAAAAAGTGTCCTGTGGGCTCTTAGGTCACAAGCAATCATCTCGTTTAGTCTTTTATTACTTGCGGCAATTTTAATCAGAGGAAGAACCCGCAACACTCCACCTCAACTTCAATTTGTCGATGTCTCCATGGCTAAAAGTGCCGGCTTCCATCTCTTAGTAGTTTTTGTTATAACCTGTACCTTTGGTTACGTTATAGTGTTGTATAAGTTGGCACATTATACCACGTCAATGGGATTTACTAATGAACAAGGAAGTAGAATTTCAGCCATTTGTCAATTAGGAAATATTTTTGCCCGACCTTTGATAGGTTATGCAGCAGATAGATACGGTGCAATCACTGTCAACAGCATTGTGTATTTAAGCACTGGTATATTGGCCCTTGGAATGTGGATACCGGCCAAAAATTATGCCACCATCGTTGCTTTTGCTCTTATGGAAGGGGGTATCATGGGCAGTATATTTGGGTTTTTGTCACCAGCAGTAACCCAATTATATGGCTTAGAAAGAATGCCCCGGGGTTTTAGTATGCTTTGGATGTTGGTGGGATTAGCCTCATTATTTTCCCCAGTTGTCGGAGATGCTTTAGTGGATCTTCGTAAAGGTAGCTCTAACCCCTACCTCTATTGCTCCATATTTACCGGTTGTTGCTTCATCGTAAGTGGATCAGCCTTAGTCATCCTTCGAGGTTATGCAAAAACAACATCAGCTGAAATGATGGAGAAGCCTCAAAAGGTTTCTATCAGACGCTATATTCTAAGCTGTTTTTCTTTCGGTGATATGAAGGTTTAGGCTCATGCTTCGAGAAATTTAAGCTAAACGACCTGGATCTTGGGTTATGTTTATTACTTTAGTTATGCATTATGAATTTTGGGATCATACTTATTAGTTAGGATTTTCTATTTAATTGTGTTTAGGAAGGAAATATATGATTATATGACATTTTGTTTTTTTATTGAGGAACCATCAATTCTTTATAAATGTTATTAGTTTGGAAGCAAAAAAATAATGATGTGCGGCAATTGAGTAAAACCTGCACAACAATCGTAAAAACGTTACTACCTTAACAATCCTAGATTTTTAAGCCCCTCATAAGACAATGCCCGGGTTTTTTGTTTCTTCTATCCTAGTACTCAAGGAGGTGGTTAAGATTATTTCAAAACTATTATTGGTCAAAAGATATTCAATCCGACCCTAATATTGCGACTAAGAATCAATAAATCTTATAATGCAGTATTTATTTAAACGGTGATATTGCAAGTTGCTATGATAGTACATTTGGAGAACTTTTCTACTCTAATGAAATAAAATCAAATTTTAGTCAATCGCTCTTAGAGAGATATTTATCTTGTTATCTCGAAGTTAAGTACGAATGTGGCTGATTTTCGTCGATAAAGTGTAACTACAGTTATGCAAGGGACAGGATTTGCAATTGACCATTGTGAGATACGGTTTCAGTTTTTCTATTTGTTGAGTTCCCTTCTTTGTCACCTTTTGTCAAATATAAGGATATTCTTAATTTTGTGAATTATTACTTGGTAGAAGGAGAGCATTTATTTATCAATTTATCGAATGGGTACTTTTGGAGTGGTAGAATATGTGCTTTTCGAGCTACCTGAGAGAGAATCAGGCCCACAGGATTAGATTAACTCCCGATTTTTGCAACGACTGTGCCTGAGACTCAGAAAGCTTAGAATCAAAACGATATGTGCTGAATCCATACTATAAAAATACGAAGTTCTTGCATTTTTGACAATTTTCCAGTTTTTTTTTCGGAACCCGCACAAATTTTGTAAAAACTGTTGCGAAATTCAGATTACACACTAAATAAGCGGTTTTCTCACTTTTATCTGAAAGTCAAGAACATTCCTCTTTTCTTGCAGGTTAATGACTTCACAGCCTTATATGGTAACTTTTACATTCTTTCTAGGCGTTTTAAAGGGGCACTTTTCACAGTAACGAGTCTTGTATCAGGCGATCGATACAAGAATGTAGAACACAAAAGATGATGTCTAAATCATTAATTATATATAGAATTGCCAGACCATAATAAGTGGCCTCATATTCAATGAATTCACAGAAACACAAGGTGAATGAAGTCCAACTACATTGAGGCTGCTCCCCAGTATATCAAGTATATCTACAATAGTGAAATCAATAAATGAAAAAAGGAAGATGAAGACGACATGGCTGCAAAAAAAGCATAAAAAAAGAATATTTAAGAAACTTATATGCCGGATTGGCTTATCAGAATCATCTAATCATTCCTCGATACCTTGGTAGGGACCTATCTTTGTCAAAGGGTATAAGTAGGAAACTAGTTAATCTCTCAATTGAGGTTAAAATAAAGTAATCATCTTTGGTGCAGAAATTTGCAATACTTGCCATTATGAGAAGAGTTTTTTTCTGTTTGTGGATTTTCTATTTGTGGATTTTCTATTTGCGGATACTCTATTTGTGCACATTCTGTTTGCAGGAGCTACTTTTTAATTTGTATATAATGACTTTGATGCTTCTGAAGTAACCGCCACTATTCTGCTTTCTCTATAACAAAAATGAGTAACGAAAGGGTATTATCGAGGCAAATTATTCAGCTTTACCTCGAAGAAGCAAAATGTTCAACCGGTCTCACTTTTTCCAGTGAAATTATTCCTCCATCATG
>JAJMSM010000010.1:0-189621 GCA_030578475.1 Hyphopichia wangnamkhiaoensis
TTTTTTTTTTTTTTTTTTTTTTTTTTTTTTTTTTTTTTTTTTTTTTTTTTTTTTTTTTGTACCCAATAAATTTGAGTTAAGCTTTCCTGCAGTGAATTCTCAAACTCTTTTTCTTTTTTGTTTTTTTTTTTGTTTCTCTCGTTTTTCGTAAGAAAATACAAATGGTAACTTCAACAGAAATTACTCATCATTGACACCATTGCCAATAGTCTTCAGGTCAAACAGACAACACAAGGTGCTTCATAGTCCTCACGTCACGATAAGACATACCCCACCAGTGTGAGCGTCAGTCCCTAGCGGAGACATTATATTTACCAATAAGATTCCAGGGTTATTCGAGAGTCTGGCTGTTCTTTTTTTAACTAACAGAGAAGGGCGCCTATTTCCAATAAATAAATAAATAAATAAATAAACAAGTAAACACAACAAGAGGGCTCTCTTTCATCACTGCCCATCTCAATACCTTCTGTGCTCCGTCAACGATACTGCTGTCAGACAAGTTTCCTTCATTAGGCTTTCTATTTTATTATTTTGTATGGAGAATTTTTTTTCAATTCCTTCCCCTTTTTTTCTTTATTTTTTTAGCATCAATATTCGTGAATAACAAGTGCCATCCTTGATTATCCCCTAATAACAATAACACTCCTAATTAATTCGTGTTGATTCATTTCAGTCCTTCCATCTTGTCAATAAATCATCGTCATTCATCGATCATCTTCTTCTTCTCTGTTCTGGTATCCTGCTCCATTTTTTCTTCCCCTTTCTGAAACTCGACCGGCTCATCGACACACATTCCTCCTCTTGCCTGCTCTTCGTCTGCTCCCCGTTTCCGTATCTCCTTCCCCTTCTTCTCCTTCCCCTACCACGGGTCCCAACCTGATAACTCATAGAGCAAAATGTCGGTAGCCGAGCTGATGAAAACTTTTGCCATGGAAGCAGCAGTAGAAATACTAGCGAGAGATTCAAGAGCTCAGGAAGATCAGTTCACACGACATCAATCCTTAGTCCAAAGAATATTGGCGGTGTCGGCTTCTTGTACCTCGATTGTCTTTTGTCTTGTCGCTATGTACTTCTTCCTTGCTATTGATCCTCGAAGGCTTGTGTTTAGACATCAACTTATTTTCTTCTTACTCTTCTTTGATTTATTGAAGGCGTGTATCCTACTATTATACCCCAGTAGGGTTTTGACCCACTACACCGCATATTATAATGATCGATTTTGTCAGATTGTTGGCTTTTTCACCGCCACTGCCATAGAAGGGGCTGATATAGCAATTTTATCATTCGCAGTTCATACGTTCCTCCTCATCTTTAAACCAGGTCTCACGGTTAAAGTTAAGAATTCTGATCGTACTGAAGGTGGATTGTATCGTTATCGTTGGTTTGTCTATGCCCTTTCCTTCTTCATCCCCATAATCTTGGCCAGTTTGGCCTTCATCAAAAGTAAAGGTTATTATCCTTATGTTTGTTGGTGTTATTTACCTCAAAGACCTTTGTGGTCCCGTTTGGTCCTTTCCTGGGTCCCTCGTTATATCATTGTCATCATTATTTTCGCCGTCTATGGTGCCATTTATTTCCACGTGATACGAGAATTCAAAACGTTAGGGGGTGTTTTCACCACTATCCATAAACTGAGACTTCAAAACGGTATTCATCCTAATGCATCTCATGAAAGACCTTCTTTTTATGCCGCCCTCAAATACTTCTTGGCTACCTTGAGAGATCATATTTTCCCCAAATTCATTCTACCAGAAGAAAATAATAATAATTTAACTCAAACAAATACCAGAAAATCAGAAAGTGAACTTAAAAAATCAAATTCAAATCGAAATGGGCAACAAGGTAAAGTTCACATCGATACTGAAGATATAATATTTGATCCCGAAATTCAAGCGGCTAATCTCGAAAATTTTAGGAGAAGACAAAAAATCATCGAAAAACAAATGAAATCAATTTTTATTTATCCATTTGCATATTGTTTTATATGGTTGTTCCCATTTATTCTTCAATGTACCCAATTTGATTATGAAGAACGCCATGGTCCTATTTATTGGTTAAACTGCATGGGGGCTTTCATGCAACCGTTGAATGGGTTCGTTGATACGTTGGTGTTTTTCTATAGAGAACAACCTTGGCAATACACTATCATGAAGAATTTTGAAAAAGAGCACGAAGCAAAGATGGAAAATATGGTCATGGGCAATAACCCTGGTGGATGTGGTCCTTTGAACGATAATGAATCAGTTGCCACTAGTGCTAGATTAACTAAGAATTCTTTAAGTGCCAGTCTTGGTGTCGATATCAGCCAATATTCTAAATGGAGACAAATGCTTTCTCGTTTGAGGTTACCCCTTATGAAACTTCCTACTGATGATAATATTACCAAATTTCAAGTTAAATATCTTAATAATAAAATCGAACAAATTAGAGGCACTCAAATTGAAAACCTTGGTAACCAAAATAAAATGCAAGCCCGTGAAACTGCTTTAAGTAAGCATGATTTCTCTAATGTTTTGAGTGGTGATATAACTGAAAAAGATTTCAGGACTACACTCGATAATTTTTCATTGAACTTCTCTCAGGATCGCCGATCATCGTTAAGTTCTTTAACTCAAATAGGAGAACAGAAAATTGGTTCTACAAATAATCCTGCCAGTGGTGGTGCCAGCGATTCTAGTAATGGAAGTGGTACTGTTAATGGAATTTCATCATCATCTAGTAGTGGACATGGGTTTGGCTTTGAACAACCTTCTGCTCCCACCACTGCCACTACATTCAATAATGTTAACTTCAATAAAAATCCAGCCCCTCCTGCACCAGCTTATAAAGGGAATAAAGCACGCCATATCTCAATAGCCGATCCGAATGAACCAGTTATCTTCGAAGGTAAAAGATATAAGAATACTCAAAATAATAATTCTCCTCAAAGCATTAATGAAGCATCAGCAAGACCTCATTCACAATTACTTGCCAACACAGCCACAGCAAATGCTATCAGTTTATTAAATTCGATCCAACAACTGAGAAAGGCTGGTAGTAATAGCTCGAATAATTATGGCACGGGTGCCAATAATTCTACTGAGCCTTCTTCACCTACTAGTCCTACCCCTCATAGTTTTTCAAATTCCAATACTCCTAAGAGAACCACAAGCCTGCGCCAACAGCAACAATGGTCCGGGCCTCGTGATCATAGAAACTCTTACGGCTCCAACTTGGGAGAGTCCGATGATGACGAGATGGATTTCTTGGAATTTTTGAGAAAGGGCCCTTGATCAGTAAAGTAAAAGAAAACATATAAAACGAAAAAAAAAAAAAATTGACAATCTTGATATCCGTCACAAATCCAAAAGAACAACTTTCAAAATGGAAATTGCAGCCAATCATTTAATGTTCCCATGGTAATATGTACTCGGAGGAAAAGCTTGTATTCAAGCTAATGATGATTTGCGAACAGCTAAAACAAAAAAAGAACAGAAAAAAAAGACAATTCGTTTCCACAGTTCGTTGGTATGGCAGACTAAACTTCAAATGGTAATACTTAATCATCTAATATTTTAATAATTTACGTGCTCACGTCTTTCGTTTGATGGCAAAATTAATTTTATTCCTTTAATTTTTTTTTTCCTTTTTCATTTCCCTTGTTCATATGCTACTTTCACTTTTAATATCCCAGTCTTACTTTCGTCTATCTTTCTTACTTGGTATTTATAATTCTTCCGGTTTACCTTAATTGTCATCTGCCAGTCACAACGTGTTGTGTCTTGAAATATACATAAATCATGCAAATCATCTTATCTCCTTGATCCCACTTCTGATTCGTATCTTTCCTCTGGGTGGTCTCTTTCTCTGTACATTAACTTATTCTTTTTCTTTTTGGTTGTAATTTTTCATCTGACTTTCCAATAGTCCGAAGACGTTAATATTTAATTCCTAGGACACCACTTTCCGGTCCTCTACTGCATGAACCATATTTATTTTTACATAGACTGTCTCAATCAGTATATTAATAATACTATAACATCATGACTTATAATTGTAACTGATTGAGAAGAAATCGAAAAAGAGCATGTGAGGGAGCTCGCTAAGCCCTTAGTAGTGTACTACTTTAAATGAAGGAGGTATACGAAAGAACCATCAGCCTCTAAGCGAACGCGGAAATGAGGCGATCACTGGCTTTTCGGACTGATCGATCAGATAATTAAGACCAGGGCCCGACCCGTTGATACACATACTTTCAGCAACAATACCAATTGCAAATGCATCCAGTATATGCTACGTGATTCAATCATTCTCTAAACGAAATCATATTCCGCTGATTCAACCAGATTAGGTTGGTACTATTGTCAAATGATAGAATGAAATGATAAAAATTTAGAACAGTGAAAAAATAAACTCAGAACAATGTAGATGGCATTCGTCCTATTGTGTGTTTTATGTCTACTCCTTCTGTCGGCGAATGGTTAGGTGTCAGTTCAGAAAAGGGCTGAAGCACCAAGTAGGACGTCAGTTACTTGCAGCCAATGAGAGTTCAACCCATCGCTTATTGCCATCTAAAAGAATAAAATTTTCACGATACTTGCACTTCCGATTTGCGCACAGGAAATAAAACTCCACACAAAACAAAAAAAAAGACATGAAAAAAAAAAGAAACTTAGCAAAAGAACAATGAAACTGGCAAAATGACTGTTTATATATATACATATATATTTTTTTTTGTTTAACAATCTCTTTATATGTTTTGCTAGTACGATAAACGTTTGTATCATCGCCTGATACATATGGAGACAGCAAGTATAAGTATTTACTCAGATCCATTCTTTTGTTTGCAAATGGTCGTACCTCCAATTATTCTTTGTTAAACTTCGCTTTTCTAACGGTGGTCTCAAAAAAAAATATAACCCCACAATCGAGCAAATAACTGAAGAAACGATGACAGGCAAGCTCAATACGGGCACACATATCGATGATTCTTCGCCAAGATCGGCCTCCACAAAGCACGACGATATAACCTCGAGTCCTAATAATCAGAATAGCTCGACTCTTAATTTTAAGGACAGTTCGAATACGCTTTTTGCTGCAAACCACGAATCCAAGTTTAACGGCACTCCTTCAGAGCTAAGTAATGCCAATAGTGATCTGCAAACATCGCGGGACGATACAAACGATGCTATAGTTGATAACAAGGATGACCTGAAAAAAGACAAGTTCTACGAAAGTAACGCTGGTGATGGTACTAAAGCTTCAGATCAATACCTTACTGGATTAAGGCTCTTGTTGACTTTGTTCAGTTGTGTGGCTAGTTTATTTATCGTGGCGCTAGACCAAACGATTATATCCACCATTTTGACTCAAGTGGGGGATAAATTCAATGCCTTTTCACAAATCGGATGGTTAACCTCGGGGTTTCTCTTACCAATGGCTTGTTTGGCACCGTCTTACGGTAAAGTCTCAATTGCTTTTGGGAGGAAGAATACGATTCTCTTGGGTATCATTATTTTCGAGATTGGTTCTCTCATTGCTGCATTAGCTAATAGCATGAACATGTTAATTGTCGGTCGCGTCATTCAAGGAATAGGTGGTGGGGCCGTACAGGCCATGGTGGTGGTGATTCTTAGTGAAAGTGTCCCCATCTCCAAAAGACCATTGACCATGACTCTATTAGGTGTCACTTTTTCCATTGCATCTGTCATTGGGCCCTTCGTAGGTGGCGCATTTGCAACCCATGTAACTTGGAGGTGGTGTTTTTACGTCAATTTGCCCATTGGTGGAGTGGCTCTTGTGTTCCTTTATTTCAGCTTCAATCCTCCTAAGACACAAGGTAATGTATGGGCCAAATTGGCCAAAATCGATTATATTGGTACCTTCTTCCTAACTGCAGGCCTCGTACTAATCTTATTGGGGCTTACCTTTGGTGGTGTTGATTTCCCTTGGAAATCTGCCGCTGTCATATGTTGCTTTATCTTGGGGGGTGTCCTTCTCATGATTTTCACGTATTATAATTTTTGGTTATCACCAAATCCAATTATCATGAAAGAAATCATCGTAGTACCACAAATTATTGCTGCTTGTACAAGTGCTGCTTTCAACTTTGCATTTTTCATGGCTGAACTTACTTACTTGGCCGTTTATTTCCAAGTCATTTTTAACGCATCCTCCTGGCAATCTGGTATCGATTTACTTCCCATGATCATTTCCGTCACCCTATCTTCTACCTTCAATGGTATTTTCATGAGATTCACAAGATACGTGAAAATCCCCATGATGGTATCGGCCGTTTTGGGTCCCATTGGTAATGGGTTGTTATTACTCTTATCTAAAAACTCTCCAGCAAGAGACAGAATTGGTTTGTTAATTATTAGTGGGATATCGGTAGGTTTGCAATTTCAAGGTTCTGCATTGGCAGCTCAATTAAAAGCTCCTTCTAATGTTGATGGTTCCTTGATTGTGGTTACTGTGTTCCTTAATTTCACCAAATCTGCCGGTGCGGCCATAGGTATTGCGTTGGCTCAATTGGTGTTCACTTCCACTGGGGCCTCGTATATTAATCAAATGTTAGATCACCTTGATCAAGGTTCAGAAGATTACCAAGAACTACATAATATCCCCGCCAAAACTTTACTTCAAACTCCCACTCTCATCAATAGTTTATCCGATTCTGCTAAGGAACTCGTCATTGATCAATTCATGAAGGCTTTAAAGAACGTATTTTATCTAACGTTAGCATTTTCCCTTGTTTCATTTGTTGCTTCTTTATTCACAACTAATCAAAGAATTCCTAAGCATGAAGATGTTTACGTTGGAAGTGACGAAGAAAAGGACAAAGATCTTAGTCAAGATGACCTTGAAAGCGGTCATCAGAGTGCCAGTAATGTTAATAATGAAAGTGCAAGCATACCAAATAATGCCAACCCCTCAAAATAATTTAATAGAACTAATGTCATATATAGAATTTAGGAATAATAGGTATTAATTATATTTTAACCTTTATAAACAGGTAAGCAAAAAAAACGTATGAATACAATAAAAGGACGATATCTAAAAGTACATGCTAAAAATACAGAAAAGGGAGAATGAAATAAAAACCGTGAAAAATGACAAATATGTAAATGCTGTGTAATAACATGACGATGAAGGTTATTATGCGGACCCAATTTTATTGTTCATTTCAGTTAAATACAATTTGAGGTGTGAAGTAAGTCTTGAAACAGCTGTTTCAGCATTTCTAACTTCTAATTGAAATTCGTTTCTTTTAACTGACATCTGCTTCTCTAAATTGGCAATTAATTCTTTTTTCTTATCAAGTTCTTGCTCTCTAACTTTTCTTTCTTCTACCAACTCTTCATAATCGGCTTTCAAGCTAGCAAGTGTTTCTTTAGACTTTTTATCTCTTTCGGCAGCTTGGTTTCTTAATTTTCTTATTTTTTCTTCCATGTTATTTAGTTGCCTCTTAACTTGTTGGATTTGTCTATTAAGGTCACTCGATTCAAGCTTTTCTTGTTCAAGGATTTCTTGATAATTGTTTAATTTTTCCACGGCAGCTTCAGATTTTTGTAAATCATTAAGAATTTCCTCCAAGATTCGGAATAAACTCTTGAGTTCTTGTTCATTAACTTGAATAGCTTCAATCGTAGCACTCTTATTTCTATGAGTGTTTTCAAGGGTCGAATATTCGGCTTGGTATTCGGTTAGGCTGTTTTTCAATTCCTCTATAATTTTGGTTAACATTTCTGGATTAGTGGATAAGTAGCTCTTCAATTTTTCAAGTTCTTTCTTGGACTCCAAATTCAAGTAGTGATGGTCCTCTAATTTTTCTATCAACCTCTGCTTCTGTTCTCGATATTGAGAATGCTCAAGGGTGAGAATCTGTTGGGCTTTTTGGAGTTTCTTCAACTCGTTTTCCAAACGATAATTAAATGCATTGATCTGTTTCAAGGTGGTACGCTTATTGGAATTGGATTCAGACTCCACGCCCGATTGCAATTGTTCTTTTAGCTCATTGATATCATTGCTGAACTTGTTGTTCTCTTGCTGGAGCTCTTTAATTCTGTTCAAATTCTTCTCACTTTCTGTAACTAAAACATCACATTCTTGTGAGTGTTCTTCTCTGAATCGGGCATAGTTGATAACAGCACTTAAGATCCGTCTTGTTCTATGAGCATCAGGCTTCATAATATCCAGAAGCGTAAAGTCGTAAACACCACATGTCTGAAGAAAAGCGTAAGATGCCCGAAATAAGAGTAAAATATATAATGTGTTCTCTGTATCGTCTTCTTCGGTAGCATCATCTCCATTTTGTTCGCTATGGCCATTGCTGGTACCCTGTCCACTCTCATTCTCACCATTTCCAACCCCTAGCATGGATGTATCTCGATTAGTCATAGCACGAACTTTACGGGTAATCTGTATGGGGGGCACTGCAACAAACGCATCAAGGAACTGTTCAAATAAGGTTCTTATATATTGCGATGTTGGCTTGGACACCAATTCTTCATTGGCAAGAAAATCACAGGTCTGCAAACATAAGGACAACTCTCTATAGTCTAGTAGCGGGAACTCATCTTTCTGTACTATCAAATGATTTCGGCGGCCCGAGTATGTGGATCCAGATCCACCAGACCGGTATATCGAGCTAAGACGGGACATTATCGATCAAGCAAATGCACCACCCCTCTAGTTATTTCAACGGCAAGTGGTTTATTTGTAGGATGGAGTGAAGTGTGCTGTCTAGAATTGGCTCTAGTTAACCTTTGTTTATGTTTTGATCCTGTTTTTAACCTTTTGTTTTTCTTTTTTAAAAAAAAAAAATAAAAAATCTAGTTTTTGTTTTTTCTCATTTTCCTGTGTAAACACGCTAGTTAAACTAAACCGCATTCTCGAGGGGCGATTGCACGTGATCACCAATGTCATCTATATCCGGTTTATATAAAAAAGCTACAATGATAACAAGCTTCTCAGGTATAAGCCGTACATTCATGAATTAAAGATTAATCTAGTATAAGGAGGGAAAGGTAAAGGAATTGAATAATCAAATCCTTTCTGCTGTCCAGATAGCCCCTCTACAAACGAGTTTGATTGCTTCCGTCAATAAGATATAAGGGACTGCTTTTTCAGCATCGTGTTCGATGGCAGTATCCAAATGTTCCAATTCTTCATCTCTAAAAGTGCTAATGAGCTCTTTCAAGCTGGAAAGCTCTGGTGAGGTGGCGATATCACGGTTGATCTGTTCTTCAGTCAATTGGGCCCCAGTTTCTTTGTCATATACGGGAATCTTATATTGATTCATCAACACTCGTAATTGATCGTTGTAATGACCCCCAATGACAGTTTCGACTGCCACGGTACATGCCATTGCAGCCTCTTTACTTATGAGGCCGGTTCCCGCACCGATACCAAAGGCCCCTAATTTCCATAATGGTGTTAACAACGAAGGTCTTACTCTACGTTCAGTTTGGAGTTTATTAAAAGTATTATGATGATGAACTTCTTGATCCCACATATGTTGTAATACTGGTCTTAAATGGGGGTACTTGGATGCCAAGATGGTAAATTGGCCAAAATAGATATAATTGGCACCTAGTTCACCTGCTTGATCAACTCTAATGACACGGTCGAGAAATGCTTTTTGCGCTTTAGATAATGCACCATATTGGACATCTTCACCATAGTATTTTTTAGCTGCATTTATTTTAGCATTGTCAACTGGTTTATCTTTATTTGATGATTTGCTATTTTTGGCGGCTTTGGCAGTCGCTACTGAGGTGGATTGAAGACAATGGTGCGGGCTTGTTGAGAAGAAGCGACGCAACCCATTCGAGGTCGTGATTCTATTCAATGACATGGTTATTTTCTGCTTAGCAGTAACTAAACGAAGGAAAAAGGAAGAAAGAGAGGACAAATACTGGTTTAAATGATAATGTTAGAACCAATAATTCTGAGACATTGGAGCATTTTCATTTGTTGGTTGGTTTTTTCTCTTCTCTCGTTTTAGTCTGTAAATTTTTTTTTTTTTTTTTTTTTTTTCTTTGTTTGCTGCTCTCGCGAAGCATTTATTAAGTATGAGCTGATTTTGCATTCCGGCGTACCGTAAAAGCGAACACGGCAACAATATGACTATCACATTAACTTATACAAAGCTAGAAACATATAATCTAGTGATATGAGTGGCTGTAGCCGATTGACTCTTTATATTGGATATTGTAAGTAAGTAACTAACGAGAACGCATCTCTTTTTATTTTTTTGCAGAATTATGGTTGATTTTTTGCAAACATTGGCCCAAATTTTTAAAGTGGAGTTTTGAAAGAACTAAAGATTCTCAAGAACGAAACAGCTATATTGAAAGGTATTTCTTGAGTATCTCTAGAATTTGTTATGGGCTTGTTGTCATTTGCAGGAACAGTTAGATGGTGAAAGAATCTGTTGGGGACGTCTTTGATGATCAACCAATTAACCGGGAAGATACCTTTCCAACGTGATACTTCTGACCAAATGTCACTACTACGAGTGAAATCCACTTTATCAGTCATTTCACAAACACCACAAAATTTACCCGATCCATTAACCAGGAAAAATAAAAACACTTTACCCTTGGATTGACCATGAGAAACATTTTGCAGCTCGGTCATGCTTTTATTCAATCTTTTATTTCCCAAGTCGGTTGAAGTCCAAATGGCGTTTTTTTGGGATGCCTCCACGTCATTTATATTATAAGACTTTATTACGAAAAACCTTGAATTATCAGGTACATCGATCAAAGTCTTATCAGAGCCTCTAAACATAAACGAGGAGGGCCAAGGAGTTGCAGTGGCCGACTTGGGGGAGATTTCCGAAGAAGGGGTAGCCGATACTGTAGTAGCGGCAGTGTAAACCCCTGAACGAGGGCTTCGTGACATGCCTAAAAGGTCAGAATCATCACTAGAGACTAAGCAATAGCTATTGTTTCTGAGCTTATCGTCTAGGAAATAATTCTGTTCAAATTCGGTCGGTGCCAAAGGAGAATCAGGAATATCAAGACTTTGAGAGAGAGCAGTTTCCTGGGTATACATCATCTCTCCAACCGACATGCTTTTATAAGAGGGCGACCAGATATTATCATTGGCAACCAAGGGAAGCGAGGCGAGATTAAACTCAGAGTAGCCATCAATAGAGAGCGAGTCTAGTGCTGAGAGGGAGCTTGCTGTACAAAGTGATTTCATCGAATTGGAGCACTGAGAATGGGCTGTAAGGGGAAGCTCGCGTTGGTTATTAACAAACTGAGAAGCCACCGGGAATCTCAGCTCAGTAACCGTCAATTGCAAACGCTTGGGTGAGTGGTAGTCCGATAACATGGTTGAATAAAGAGAAACTGATTGCGACCACTCAGGAAGTAAAAGGGGCAGTAACTCACCTTCTTTTATACTAATTTCTGAGTTAGCCGCCGTTGTGATAATGGGTGGGTTATACATCACATTTGACCCACGATTTGCATTTCCAGTTCATAGTTAATTTTTGCAGCCACACAAACTGTAAATGCAAGCAGCAAAACTGTAAACAGGAGAACAAAAAAAAAACAGATAGAAAAATAAATAGACACCAGAAGAAGTAAAGAAGAGAAGAGGATGTAGAGATAAGAACCCCCTCCAACATGTCTTATAGGCTCAATGAGGTCAGTGATGACTTTGTGAAGAAAAAAAGCGACAAGGAAAAAGCAGGGATCAAGTATCCTAAGATCTTCAATACCAAAGTGGACATGAAAAAGGTCAACTTCCCCATAATTACTGACTGGATCACCACCAAACTTAACGAACAACTACCAGACGATGATATTGTGGTAGATTACTGTTGTGAACTACTACAGCCATCTGGAGGCGCTAGCCCCGATATCAAGCTGATTCACCTCCAGATGAGGGAATTCTTGGGAGAAGCTGAGTCTAAGCAGTTCTGCGAACTGCTTTGGTCATTGCTTATAAGTGCACAAGACGATACTGATGGAATACCGAAACAAATACTCGAACAGCGTACCAAGGAGCTCGAGAAACGAGCAAAACTGAGTAATACTGATGAACCCCCAAGGACCAACTACAATCGAAGCCAATACAATGCTAGTAAACGAGCTCCCGTACAAGAAGAGTCAAGGCTGCAACTGCGTCATCACCATGAAAGGGAGAAGAAACGAGGTGATACCCCTGTTGACGGTCAGCGCCATTTTGGAGGTAAGCATCGGTCCAGTCGGTACCGTCATGGGGGCCATCACCCCTACTCCCATCCAGAACGGAGTACTTCTGAAAGAGGTTAGCATGTTCCATTCATTCAATAAAAGAACCTAAGGTACGGGTGTATATATGCGTATATAATTTGTAAATAGAATACTAGTCGTGCACCCCGGTACAAACTGCCCAGATCCCCACTCTCGCGCAGGGCAGGGCAACGCATTCCACGAGTGAGCGAACAAACTCCAGCAGAACCAAACAAGCCAGAAATTTGGCTAGTGGGCAAAAAGGGATGATGACACATAGTTTGACCCATCAATTCAATATTGTTATCATTTGACTGTGTATTTCAATTTAGTCTTTTATTTTGTCCCTTTTATATTCTAGTATTATTGTTTTTGATAGTAATAGATTGTCGCTGTTGGTTGAAATATACATCTAAATAAACCCAGATTTGAAAACTGAATAACGATCATGTCTGATAACCAGGAATCCAGAGATGGTCATCATCACCATCACCATCACCACCACCACCGTCATTCGAGTGATCAACAACAACAACAGCCACCTTTACAACAACCCCACCCGCAACAACCACTTGATCCTAATGTTAATCCAGCTAACCGGATTGGTAAATACCAAGTGATCAAGACCCTTGGAGAAGGGTCATTTGGGAAAGTTAAATTGGCCCAGCATTTAACCACTGGCCAACGAGTTGCTCTTAAAATCATTAACCGTAAAACATTGGCCAAATCCGATATGCAAGGGAGAGTTGAACGAGAAATATCATACTTACGATTGTTGAGACATCCTCATATTATTAAACTTTATGATGTGATCAAATCCAAAGATGAAATCATCATGGTGATTGAATTTGCCGGGAAAGAATTATTTGATTATATTGTTCAAACAGGTAAGATGCCTGAAAATGAGGCACGTCGTTTTTTCCAACAAATCATTGCGGCTGTAGAATATTGTCATCGTCACAAGATTGTTCATCGTGATTTAAAACCAGAAAATTTATTATTGGATGATCAATTAAACGTTAAAATTGCTGATTTTGGTTTATCGAATATTATGACTGATGGTAATTTTTTGAAAACAAGTTGTGGATCACCCAATTATGCCGCTCCTGAAGTTATTAGTGGGAAATTATACGCTGGTCCTGAAGTTGATGTATGGTCATCTGGGGTAATTTTATACGTGATGTTATGTGGTCGGTTACCATTTGATGATGAATTTATTCCTGCATTGTTCAAGAAGATTAGTAATGGTGTTTATACGTTACCCAATTATTTATCGGCGGGAGCTAAAAATTTATTAACGAGAATGTTGGTGGTTAATCCGTTGAATAGAATCACCATTCATGAAATCATGGAAGATGAGTGGTTCAAACAAGATATACAAGACTACTTGTTACCACCCGATTTATCCAAGACCAAGTATAATAAGGTTGATGTCGATGAAGATGTGATATCAGCATTGACCATGGCCATGGGTTATGATCGAGATGAAATTGTCAAGGTGATCGAGGACTGTAATAAACATCGTCACCCACAACAACAATCGAATGAGATTCTTGATGCTTATTTACTTATGAAGGAAAACCATTCGTTGGTGGCTGATTTGAAGAAAAATAAAACAGAAAGAATGGATAATTTCTTATCACAATCGCCTCCACCACTGTGGAATACTACCAATACCGGTAACGGACCACTGACTCTGAGTCATCGTGCTCCCGGGGTTCAACAATCATTAACTTATCAAACATTAGCCACGGTGCCTGACTTATCCACTTTACCCAATTCAACCATTGCCATTTTACCCTCATCATTACCCCTGATTCATCGTGCATTCATGATGGAAAACAACGTTAATAATCAAAGCAAAATAACTCCGGTATCACTGAAGAAACTGAAAACAAGATGGCATTTTGGTATCAGATCAAGATCGTATCCTTTGGACGTGATGGGAGAAATATATCGTGCATTGAAGAATTTAGGAGCCGAATGGTCCAAACCTACAGAAGAAGAACTCTGGACCATTAGAGTTAGATGGAAGTATGGACCCACCGTGGTTGATAACGATCCTGAATGTGAAATAATAAGTCCCGATATGATGAAGATGCAAATCCAGTTATTTCAATTGGAACCCAATAATTACCTTGTTGATTTCAAGTTCGATGGATGGGAAAGTTCTCAAAGACAACAGGAACTAAGATTACAACAGCAACAACAGCAGCAGCAAAGCAATTTGCTGTTGAACGATTCGTTACAGAGTACCGAGAAGCAGGATGTAGATGAAATGAGTTCATTTTCGGCCTATCCATTCTTACATTTGGCCACCCGATTAATCATGGAATTAGCCGTGAATAGTCAAAGTGGTTAGTGTCATTGATTGAGTCAATGAAGCAACCCTACCCTGTTGATTTTAATGAGTCCATTTCCCTTCTTGTCTTTGTCTTACGTTTACGTCTTGTTTGTCTTTCCTTTATTATAATTTATATACATATACTTATACAAATACACCCTTAATCTTTAGTAAGTCAGCACGCGTAGACAAACACTACCAGTCGTACGTGTATTTTTGATGTTGATGTTTGGACAAACACGTCTTCATATTGGCGTTTTCATGAATTGTTAAAAATCACGATTCACGAATTACCACAAAAATAGTACAATCACGAAAGTTCGCTCTTTTTTTTCCCTCTGTCTTTTCCATTTTTTTTTTTTTTTTTTTTTTTTGATCGTTAGCGGGCAATCTACACAACTAAACTAAGAGCGAAACACAATCAATAGAGACACAATTAAACAGATACATAAACCCTCCTGCTGGGTATACCATGGCTTACATAATTCTATAGTAAGTTGTCTACAGGAACAGGTGAGAAAGTTTACGTGGGAGTATGTGTTGAGCAGGTATCAACCACACAGTAGAATCACGTATCAACCACACAATAGAACGATAGCAAACCGACGGGAGTTGAATGAAGTGGATGAAATGAACGAAGTGGATGGTTGATATTTGTACCATTAAACCTTTGATTAGTTTGGTCGAGTTGGTGATGATGCCTATTCTCATTCAATTAACCATTTTGGTGCATTATGTAAACACTGCGAAATCCTTATTTTCTTTCTTTTCTTTTTTTTTTTTTTTTTGTTTTACTTTTTCAGCGTCTATTATATTTATACTGAAGACTGCCCCATCTCTCGATTCTTCAAGTACCAGTTGTTCTTTCCACCACCACTCTCCTCGACCACCAGCACCAGCACTCGTATTGACAGCAGAGCTATCACTAACGAGAAAAAGAACTCTGATACAGCAACCAATTGTCCCTAGTTTCCATCACTGGGCTTCTTCCCCGCTGTCTATATTCCTGTGTGAAATAGAGTTATAAAAAAAACCCATACACTCTTTCCTGAACCTGGTTAAACAGCTAATTGCGCAATTCCCAATTGTTAAATTTCCTCGATTGCTTTTTTTCTGGTTCTTCAATCCAATCATATCAAGGTATTTTTTTTTGTAGATCTTTTTTTACTAGTGACGTCTTAACAAGCGAACCTAAAAAGAAGAGAGAAAAAAAAAAAAGAAAGAAAAAAAGAAGAGAGAAGACAAAAAAAAAAAAGAAAGATAGAAAGCACCTAGTTACTCCTTCATCATCGGCACATCCCATACACATATAATGAAGACTATAGACTTGTTGGAATCTAATAGTCGGCACACCAAGCTTCCTGCCGAGGAAGCGATCAAGCTAAATGAGGTGACCAAACTCATTTTCAAATCGAAAAAAACCATTGTATTAACAGGGGCTGGTATTTCCTGTAATGCCGGGATTCCAGATTTTAGATCAACTGATGGGCTATATAACTTGGTTAAATCCAAGTATCCCAAGAATTGCGTCAAGGGACAAGATTTGTTTGATATTTCATTGTTCAGAGATGAGCTAACTTTAAGTTTATTCTGTACTTTTATGGAAGGTCTTTACAAATCCTCGTTACAAGCAAAACCAACTGAAACTCATAAATTCATCAAATTATTAAAGGAAAAAAATAAGTTGCTTCGTTGTTATACTCAAAATATTGATAGTCTTGAAAAAAATATCGATTTAAATTGTGGGATTGATTTGAATGAATTTGAAGTTAATAAAAATTTTTCCAAAAATTGGAAAAATTTGGATGTGATTCAACTCCATGGAAATTTACATAAATTATCCTGTACTCAATGTTTCAAAAACTTTGATTGGACTCCGGATCATCAATCAAGATTAAGTCAAGGTTATAATCCAGAATGTGAAAATTGTTATCTCAAGTATCAAGAACGATTGTATTCTGGTAAACGATTAACCGGTAATATTGGGTTATTAAGACCCGACATTGTGTTATACGGAGAAAACCATCCTCAATCAGATATCTTGGCTAAAGGATTGAACATTGATTTGAGTCTTAGATCAGATTTATTAATTATCATGGGTACTTCTCTTAAAGTTGATGGGGTTAAAAAATTGGTTAGAAGCTTAGCTAAAACCATTCATGATAAAAATGGAACCGTCATATTCATCAATAAGACTCCATTATCCAAACAATGGAACAATATTGTTGACTATGAAGTATTGAGTGATTGTGATGATTTTGTTAAAGTATTAAAGGATGAAATCCCCGATTTATTCTTAACTCAAGAACAGTTGGATTCCAAACGTTTGAAAAATAATAAAGTTAAACAAGAAAAACCTTTATTGACTCCTCCTTCCACTCCTAAGAAAAATCGTATAAAACAAGAGGTTACAAAACAGGGTAAAAATATCTCTGTCAAACAAGAACCCAAACGTAATGTAAAACGTGAATCGAATAATAACCCATCCAAAATTAAAGAGGCTGCCGATAAGTTTAAGTGTAAATTACCATCTCCATTATCAAGTTTTAATGAAAATGATACTACGTACATCAAAGTTGAGTCTGAAAGTGACGATTCCTTAGTCGAAGCCAATTCTGCCGACTCTCTCCCCTTAAGAGCATTCACCAGATCCCAATTGAACCAGGATCGTCTTAAGAGAAGAGTTAAACAAGAACCTCCTTCTGAATCGGTCAAACGAGTCAAGGTATAGACCCTCATCTTTTTTTTGCTCCTGTCATAATAATGCTACGACTTTTACGTTACGAATTTGCTTGCTTGTTTTTTTTTTTTCTTTCCTTCTTTTGTATTAATAGCTCATTTCTTTATATTTATATATCTCTCATAATGCATACCACCGTTTCTCCCCTTAAATATTTGTAGTCAAGAGATATTTTTTCTTAACTAGAAATCAACAGACAATGAAAGAGGTAGGAACGTAAACACCAAAATAGGAGACACAATAGACAATCGACTTGGTTGGTCACTTTGAATACACCAGTGGCCGGTGCTCGGGTCAATTGAGGGGTGAGGCCCGCCTCCCCACTTAGCTCATGGTGAATACGTCATCAACCAGGTAGTTTTTCTTTTTCTTTTTTTCGACCCGCCGGGTTCCTGGGCTGTATCATCAATAGACTCCAAGTCCATTCTTGAAACCTGAAACTTTGGGTTTGCTCGCTTTTTGGGTTAAAAATTGGGGAGGTAATTTTTTTTGGTAAACCAGTCTGTTTTTGCGTGCGCTGTTGTTTAAACCAATTAGCAGAATGGGGATGGGACCCTACAAATTCACAAAACAGGACAAAAAACTACCAAAAGAAACTGCCCAATAGCAATGAATGGATGGTCCAATGTAACCATCAAGTGATGGTTTAAATTGGGTAATTATTGGGCGTAAGTTGGCTTTTAATTCTCCATTCTGGTTTAACTATTTTTGTATATTTCTGTATATTGTAATGTTTATTTTTTGCCTGTTTGTTAGTGTCTCATATTATTTTTTTTTTCTTTTTTGTTAGCGAGCAAAGTTGATTGTACTATTTAGACCCGTTATTTCTTTTGCTTTGCTTGGTCTGGTATTTTTCCATTTATATAAGTGGAAACGGTTCTTCAGACTTATACTTAACTTTTTGATTAGTTATAGGACATCAGGCTAGCGTGGGTCAATTGCAATCATCGGTACTTTATTCTCAGTCATCCAGCGACCCCTATATTATAGTACTCACTGGCTGTTGCGGCTCATCTCAAGTTATTCAAATCGCCAGTATATGAAACAAAGATAGTATATCATGGATCAAGTGTCGAATTTCTTAGAAAACATCTTGACGTTGGAACCGTCGGACCAGCTAGATCGTCATACTGGCAATGTGGCTGTGGATTCCCCAGAAACTCCCGAAATATCACCAGGTCAAACGTCCTCCACCACCAGTACTCCCATAGCTGGGGGGAAACGAGCTTCACTAGTTTCCAATCAATCAACCAGCTCCATCGACGTGCTGTTTGACCGCCGTGCTTCTGTATCCAGTAACAATGATACCAATAAACGACTCTCGTTCATGAGCGGGGTTTCTCCAGGTTCGACCCATGATCTTGGTAAACCTCTGGCGGAGTCCCATTCCAATCCAAAGAATATCAAGGATATCTCCTCTTTCTGGTACTTGAATTCAGGTGACGAGCCTAAAAACTCGTTGATGACCGATAAACTCTTTGAGAAAGTGATCTCGATGATTGTTCCCGTCACCACGGAGGAGAAACGCATCATTAACGATCGTATTCTCATGCAACAACATCGCCCTCCGCTTTCCATCAATATCATGTCTCGTAACTCGATTCAATTAACACAGAGACTCTCGGGGGTCTTTAAAGGCATTGACAATATCATCAAATTCATCGGCTGGTATAATCCCTACTACACGGTGGGGGTTCTTCTCATCATCACTCACATCATTCTTAACCCTTATCTATTAACCACGTTACCCGTATTCCTCCTCATAAACAACGTGCTTATCCCACATTATCTTGTATTATACCCACCCGACCGATCGCTTCTTGATGAAACTTATTTCCAATCAAACCCAAGATGTTTCGAAGGTGATCATCCATTGACAACTTTTAAACCTCCTAAACCAGTACCCGAATTCTCCAAAGAATTCGTGCTTAATTTGACCGACTTACAGAACCACATGATTCTCTATATCAAATCCTACGATTTTGTAGTATGGTTGTTCAATGATTATTTCTTCTTCAAAGATGAAAATATCAGTTCCTTAGTATACTTATTCTTATTGGGTTTAAGTTTATACTCCATGTTCATATTGCCTCGTTTGATGCCGGTGATCATTGCTTATTTACCCATTAAATTCATGTTGATCGTTTCGGTTTGGTTTAGCGTGGGGTTATGCCACCCGCTTTGCCGTGAATCATTACTTGATTTTGTTTATAATGAAGATACCCGGATCCTGTCATTGCATTTGGTTAGTCGGTTGGAGAATTTTTGGTTACAATTTATCAGCACCGCTCGTGAATACAAATCGGTCTCCAATCAACCTTCCAAAACAGGTGAGTCTATCCCTCCCGTGAAGAGCTGGGAAGAGCTTAAATGGGTTGAAATTTACGAGTTACAAAAATTAAACAACGATACTAAGATCTGGGAATCGGTGGGGTTCTGTAATGACTTTTACACCATCAATAACCCTATTCGGAAACTAAACAAAAATTTATTTGACAAGTACGATAATATTGACTTATCAACTTCCGAAACTCAACAAGGTACAGAAGCCACATCTCCACTGAAAAAACAAGAGCCAGTAGAAGACCTGATGTATGGATACTTCTACAGACTAGCCAACATGGAACGGGATGGCCTGAAGAATTCGCTCCCGAACTCTAGTACCACTAATGGTAGTGCTATTGATGATGATGATATGGATGACGAGAAGGGTATTCAACTTGTCAGCATCAAGCAGAAACCAACTTTGGGAGAAATTAAACCTCCTTTAGACTGGGAATTCAGCCAGGCTGAAAATTGGCAACTTGATCTTGATGTCAATGGCTGGGTCGAAGACAATTTAATCCAAGACTTAGTATTCATCGATAATGACGAAAAATGGGTTTATGATTTCATCGCCGAAAAAACCGATGAGCAACCGGTGGCCACCACCAACCCTACTGCTACTGGTACTTCTAACAATACCGTTTCCAAAGTATCAGACGATAATAAGGGCACCCCTGAATCTCCTAGTGGCATATTCAGAAGAAGAAGATGGGTCAGGAGTTGCAAAAGGGAGAATTCACGGTCTCATGAACGCACAGGCTCTACGGATGGACTGCAGCCAACTGGTAGCCAACTGTCGAACGACACCATCACTGGACAAGCTGAATCACAGGACCGTCCAAGTTCGGGTGTGTACTCGGCAGAACGCTTGAGTAGGTCATTTTCGAGCTTCTTAAAGTAATGGCCTCGAAAAATTTCAATTCTACTTATTTCTTTTTATTTTTTATTTCCCCTTTTCTTCTACAACTTCTGATATTTTATCAAGCACTTATGAATTCACACGTTTTATGACCTTCTAATGCCATGTAACAATTGTAGCTGCCCCAGTCTCAACGTGGTTTATTGGATGTTTTTACTTACAAGAGTCAATGGCTATTTTACTAGTGGGCTAATTGGCTACATTATGGATTGATAATCATTATTCATTAAAGTAACTGCATAGTCGCATGGGCCATCGAGTGGTTTAGTAACAATTGACGAGATGGGATATCCAATCACCAGAATATCAAACATAATCACATTTCTTTTTCCTATTTCTTGCTCTTTTGTGTCAAGACAAAATGGCTGCGGTTTAGAAATGCGAATAGGAATATGTGAATCAACAATCGACTGCCAAAAAGAACAATGAAGACAGGGGACAACACAACCCAGAGTCACCTCATGAACTCCATCAAGTCCAAGGACGACTTTTGGGAAGACTCCTGTTGTTTCTTCTTGGCGGCCAATAGACTAGTCAAGTCATTTTGTTTTCGTTTACGGGATTTCTTCAGCGATGAGGTCCCGGCCAGGGCTGAAGACGATGCTGGACTGGGAGTAGATGTAGGTGTCGGTGTACGGTTAGCACCTGACGCAATCGAGGAAGACGACGACGGTGCCGATGGGCCTGGGTGGTTCAGTTTTGTCGATTGGCAAATCAAGCCCTGATGTATTTTCTTATGGTTACATTCAAGACAGGTGATTTGCAAATAGCGAGCAGCGGGTTTATCGGTGTTGGGAGCCCGCTTATTTACGAGTTTGTGGTTTTGGGGTGATGCCAGTTTTTTAGGGTACTTGATTCTGGTGGTGCTGGTGAGTCCAGCAATCTGGATTATACCACAACCACGACAGAACTTGTCGTCGACAACCTCGGGGAGGTTTAGTGGGACTTCATTGGCAACACGAGCAAACCGGGCCCCGTAGTGTTTGGAGAGGGTAGGGGATGGGAACGTATGGGCAAGATTGTATAGGTGTAGCGACGTTAGCTGATCTGGGGCTAGAGAGTGAGACATGTTTAGTGTTTAGGCAGAAATCGAAAACAAAAACAATTACCAGTACCCTAACCAGGCCGATATGGAGTCACTGGAGTGTCTTGGGTCAACGAATAAGAATGCAAAAAACGGTGGGGTCAGCGACAATTCGACGAATTAGGCAACCAAACAGTCTACCAGGATGGAAAAATCGCAGCCAGGCCAGGAAAAATCACGATATAGATAAAGCCATGAGAACGCACCACCAGGGAACGCAAACCACAACGAAGCAAACAGGTCAAACCAAGATACCTAGAAGCGGAGACCGATAATCAGAAAGTCAGATGTTTCTTATTGTCGTGAATCGATTCGTCGTAGAAGCATCAGCTGGGAACCAAAAAGAAATAAAACAACGTAAAAAAAAAAAAAAAAAATTTTGAGAAGAGAAAGAAAAAAAAAAATCGAATCCTGAGACCGAATCTCGGGTGCTTCAACTCAACCAATGAGCGCGCCAGTATTGTTCATTACCAATTTGACTGTGCCCGATAAGCGGATACTAGTCTATAGCCAATAGATATATCGATAACTAGCATTACTTCATCGTTTGACAACCAACCAGATCTTCAATATACTCCGCGTGTCAGCAGTTACCGTGTTTGAGCAGCCCTTACCACTCATAACTGCAGCTTGTCTTTGTTTGAGCTCGCACCTACCCTGCTGCTTCCCCGTACTGGGAATCATATTCTTTTTATTATCTGAGAGTGGTGGGTCGGTTGATGTTTTACTCCTCCTTATTTCATTTGATATATATTCCTTTCGATTCCCTACTGCTGCTGTCTTGCTTTTAGTGACCCAGTTATAATTTTTATTTGGTGTAGTGATCAACCTCCTTGTTTTTGCATCTCGTGATAATCAAATACAGTTACTTCTTTTGGTTATTTATTTTTCTATATTCTTTTTTTCAACTAAAGTCCTGCCCCTTTCTGTATACTACTAATAGTCCCATATGGTTGCCATAATAATAATGTCCCTTCAACAGAAGAAATGTTTAAGACTAATTACACCGGCACGTCCTATTAAGGGGAAAGTGCTTAAATCTTGCGTTAGATGCAGACAACATAAAACCAAATGTGATGCACAAACCACCAATCCATATCCTTGTACTCATTGTTTCAAGAAAAATATCAACTGTACCCTAGATATCATCACTTCGGCTCCCAAACGCTCCTATGATATTCTTGAGAAACTCACAAATGAAGTTCATGATTTACGAGTCACCTTGGATCGTATCATCGAGAAGAAGAGTCAAATGATCCAACTTCTTGTTGAAAGCGGCCAACAAATCCAATACCAATCCCAGTATCACCAAAACACCTTCTCCAAACCAACCATCGAGTCATTACCTTCATCATCGCCACGCCCAGTGACTCCCTCCGTCTCAGAAATTCAATCATGCTTGAATTCCCCTCTTTTATCTCCCGTGCATAATTCAATTGATATTGACCCCATACCGACTACTATGGCAGTGGGTGATTTCACCATCAGTTCCAATAAATCCATCAAACCAATAACTATACCCCATTCCCAAGCTTTACAACTCTTCAACGATTATCATCGTCATTTCCACAAATTTTTACCCATCCTACCCGACTCACTCTTCGAAAAACCCGACTTACATCAACTTCATAAAGAAAATGACTTGTTGTTCTGGTCCATTGTTGCTACTGCACATTTGGTCCATCCCAATGCCACTCAATATATCAATTTGGCTGATCATATCAAAAACTTGGTCGTGTTTAAATGCTGGTTGAATACTCCTAGATCAGTCTATACTTTGGCTTCATTATTAATATTAACCACCTGGCCATTACCCATGGAAAAAGCTCAAAAAATTCAGGATAACTTGTCGATAAAATATATCTCTCTTATGAAAAGTTTATCTTTACAGTTAGGCTTACATAAACTTGAATTCATTAATGAATTCAGTCATAAGACAAAAGTTAATATGGTCAATGAAACTGATTTAAACAACTTGATCAGAGAACGAATCTATAAATTTATCAACATCAATTCAAACTACTGGTTAGTATACCTTGGCTTGGCCAATTCCAACTATAATGGGTTTCAACAAGATTATATAATTAACAAGGCTGCCAATGTTGATTTATTTAATAATGACGAGTTCACCAATGAAGATAACTTTATCAACTCATTATTGAAAATCTCGTTGGTTCAATCCAAATTGAATGAGAATATGAATGATTTGATTGACAAACGTAATAACGTTAGTAAATTAATCAACTTAAACATGTTCGAAATTATCTTGAACGACTTTGCCAAAATTCAGAATGAAATGGATGGCGAAAATTCTCTTCATAATCATAATCTTATTAAATTGTCAATAGAATTTTCAAAATTGCAACTTTACACTTATGCATTTTCCGATGTTGACCTCACCGTCCATGAATATAAAGCCATAGTTTACAAAGCAATTTCATCTTGTTGTGTCATTTTGGATCTTTTCAGTCAAGAATTCGATGCATGTCTTGTCAATTTTAACCAATTGCCAATTCATTATCGTTTTGTCATGGAAACCGTCCTTCTCGTTCTTACGAAAATATATTCCAGTCCTTTACTTAATAAAGTCCAACACTATCATCATGTTAAAACCTTGTTCAGAAGAGCTTTCTCCATCTACACCACCAACAACAACGGAGACTGGTTATCCTTAAATGGTAAATTGATTAAAATTATTACTAAATTCAACAGCTTAAGTAATACCAGTATTATTAATAGTAATAAGGGTTCCTTTTTATTGATCAACAAAATGAAAAATTGTTTAGTTTCTAGTTTACATTATGAAATGATTTGGCAAATTTACGATTTCGAAAAACAAAGATCAAAAATTAACTTCGCTGATGGTGGAAATAATAATGACATTGATTGGGAAGTTTACGGTTTAAATAGGGTAAATGAAGGCGATGTTATTAATTATATCTTGAGCTCGCCTTCAATTTTCAGTTCCACTTTATAGACAAGGGCATTTGTCCGCTTAATACAACCTTTTTTCGTAAGACTTGTTTAATTTTAGTATTTTGGTGTAGAAAAAAGATAAAGTGATTATATACAAATTACTTAGGAACGGTCTAACCAGGAAGTATTCAATTTTCTCGCAGATACCATGGGTTTCGTTATAAGGTAAGCTGCAAACAACACCACAATGGTCATAATCAATTTGCGCTTATCGAATGTAGTACTAAGCAAATCATATGATAAAGATGGTTGAAGTAATGTACAAAACTCATTATACTTATTAATGTAACAAACAGCCAAGGTAGATTCTAATTCAGTTGGCTTGACTAATATTTGTCCTTCGGCACCATCTAATACTAACTTGAGTTTATGGTTTAAAACTTGATAACTATTTTTGTAAACAACAGGATCATAGGGCATTATTCTAAATTCATCCTGCATGTCTTCTTGAGTAACTGGACGGTCATCAATTCTTCTGCTGTTAAGAATAAACTTGTTGATTTCAATCAAACTGCCTGATTCAGTTAAGGCCACGATTGATTTCAATGTGATACCAAATCTAGTTTGAGTTGGTACAACTGAAACAATTCGTTCGGGGAAAACAAATGATTTTTTAGATACATTGTTAATGGTGGTATTATATTCATTTTTCAAACTGGAGACTTGATGTTTACCATTCACCACATTTTCATAAGTATCAAATAAGTCAATAACAATGATTCTCTGCTCAAGCTTGGGCAGAGAAACATAATAGGCGTATATGATCCAATTATCATCTTCTATCAACTTTATTGAATTAGTATCAACGACTTCATTTTCATGGTTGTGCTTGTATAACAAACTTCCACTAACACCATCAATAACATGAAGTTCAGGCTGAGAGCTCTTGGAGTCCTGAGTGACAATTGATATTAAGTTCGGATTTAAGTATTTGTATATGACAGACTTATCGAATCGAGAAATACCAATCGAAGAAGTAATGGTGTTCTCAGGTTTATTAGAGACAGATAAAATTTCGGCATCTTTCTGGGAAAATTTCCAGGTAGGTACTAATTTAGAGCCCACTATCTTAAAACCTTGAAGATTATCAGTCCATTCTACTATAAATTGATCTGGTTTAATTGAAAACTCGTCCACTTCCGAAATAATAGTGACATCATTTGAATTAACAAACTTGATCGCAAGAGCGGTTGACTCGGGTTCATCAGCGAATATTTCAGATTCAATATCAATCTTGAACGCTTTGGAGATTTCTGATTGGTATTTATGTTCAGATATGACAGTACCATCTCTTACGTTGATCTTAACCAATGATGTAGGGAAGATAATATAAACATGATTGTTGATGTTGATTAAATCACTCGCGCCATGCTCAAGGAAAGCTTCTGACTTCCATAATTCCTTACCACTGGAAGTGTCTAATGCCACAATTGCTTGCTTTGTAGAATCAATAAACACTAATATTTTGCTGAATCCATAGATATCTTCATTAATTTGACTCAAGATATCTGGTTCTGAATTTTTGCCGAATGACGTGACAAGAAATTTCCCAAGTTCAGCTAAATGTCTTTTGGTTCTACTTAACCAGCGGGTGACCAAATTCAAAGAGTAAGCATCTTCAATAAGATGATGGGCCTTATCAATTTTTCCTTGTGATTGTGGTTTGTTGATTAAAAGAGCCTTGGCTGGAGTTGAAGCATAATCTTGATGGATATCAATGGTATGCGATGTGGTGTTACGCGAGCCAAAGGAATATCTTAAAATTTTAAGCAGATCACCCTGTAATTCACTAGAGATGGCTTCCAAAGAGGAGTCTTTTTCATTGAAAACTATGTTAAGTGTATCACCCAAAACCGAATATCTGTGTTCCTGGATTACGTCGGTATCATCAGATGCCAAAGCATCCGTTAAGTCAAAAACAGTTTTGCCAGAAGCAGTGGAAGTAACTGCTAATGTTGATAAGGAAGATTCAATCACTTCTAAATCGATAATGGGTTCTTCAAGCTTATGTGTCCACACCTTTTCAATTGTGTCTTGAGATACATGATATAAATTCAATTCCAGGGACTTATAGTCAAAAAAGTATTGCTGACTCACAACCTTTACTTCGTTGAGTTTGAATGGAATAGCAACCGTAACCGAAGTATCTTCGATTCTATAAAGCTTGCTATCACTTGTAATAATGATCCCTTCGCCAAATGCCTTGATTTTACCAAATGCGGGAATGTGTTCGTTCAATACTTCAATTTGACTAATACTCTTAATTGAAATGAGCGACTCCTCGTCAGTCAATATGTATCCGACTCCGTCATTTTGGCTAGATTTAAACTCTTTAATAGCTTTCTTATAAACTAAAGTTGATATTTTTCCATCAGCGTGTAGCAATTGAAGATTACCATTAGATTCGAGCACCAAAAGGCCTTTGTTAAAAAAGGGCTCAAACTTAATTGGAGCTGTTTCAAGAGTGAAGGATTCTATTAAAATACCAGATTGGCCCTCCCACAAATAAACAGTATTGCTGTTCTTGGACAATCCGTAAATGAGTTTGCCATGATTTATAAACTGAAATTGATCAGTTTCAACGGGAAGAGCTCTGAGATCATAGGTCCATTTTAACTTACCCCCATTATTTAAATTAAGATTGACTAATTGGAGTGAGTTTGTTACAGCAATTAATGATTCATTAGACACGATATCGTATTTTTCAAAAGCGCCATAGTGATAATTTATCCAATCTTTCACAAAGGCATCCTGTATGAACACTGCCGTTACCAAAGATGTAAAGAAAGCAGTGAAGCTAAATAGTTGGAGGCACTTCATCCCAGTTACTTGATCTGCTTTTCTGGCAATTGAATTGAATGTTCCGTTATACGATAGGAACTCATAAAATCTCCACTAATACTGTACTCTTAGCTCGGAAATTGAATCCAGGTCGTGTCCGTACATTAATATACACCCATGCACCACATTATAGAGAAGCTTGATCATATTAACTTCCTTACCTATTGATATTAAGTGTTTTTACTCGTCATAAAGTGATAGAACAGATCTTTAATTATTATCAAGGAGATAGCAACGTGTCGGTACGAGTAGCAGAATCTTTATACTTCATCGTTATATTACAAGTCTGTGTTACCCGCACGGAGTTCGAGATGTAGTATAAAAAATTAACTCGAGATGGAAATATGAAAAAAAAAAAAAACTCACTAAACATAATAGTATCATCTATAGATCCCTATTTGTTTCATACTTCTAAATAGGTCAATATATATATGTTTACTTAATCCTAACTCTAACTCTATGTATGAATTTTTTTGTCTCTCCTCTAATTTTCTTTCAATTATTGTTGCTTTATGGAGGCTCCCACGCATAACTTAAGTTGTCCGATCAAGTTTTCATACTTACCCTTTCTAGGACCATCGGTTCAATGTGTCTATATGCGGAAATCAACATAAGTATCCTTTTGTTTCCTCATCATTAAATTCAGCAGAATATAATTATAGAGCATTTTGTGATCTGATCACCTCAGATGGAAGCTGAGGTTGGTTTTGTTTCTACCAACAGTTCTTGCTGGTTAGACTTGACCTGACTTCAATGCTCCTTTCTTTGTTTGTTCTATTTCCTTTGGTGCATCTGAAAGCACGTTCTGTGTTGAATGAGCATTATCTGGTTTTTCATTATTTCTGAATCGATGAAGGATTTCTTTTATGCAGTGGTTGAGGTATGAGATGTTCGAATCTGACTAACAGTGCTTAAACCCCTCAAGGATACTTACACTACGTAAATTAATTAAACTGTAGTGGTGATTTCATCTATATAAAAATACTGAAAAATGTCATTCTGTTTATGGTTCTATTATTCTGATTATCGTTCCATTAAAAATTAGGTTTGTACTTCTTTAGTTACTATTTCTTCTTCAGAGCAAGTCTCCTTTGTAGGCTGTCTGCCTCCACCTTGCTTCCACAACCACAAGGCTTCTATTGCATAATTTCTAACTGACAAGTTTCTTGTTTTGGCTTCATCAGCGGCTTCGTGAAGTGAATCAATGATTCTGAGATCACCAACTAACTTCCACATGAGATTTTCGAAATTACCCATTAATTCTTTTAGGTTTTCATTGAAAGCTTCATCTTCCTTATCATCACTTACAGGTAATATATTGTATTTGTGTAACCCCAATTTGTGAAGAATTCTTCCTAACATTTGGATACTGAAACACCGTTGGCCCGCCACAACAGATCTTGATAAGTGAGCTAACTCAGGAAGGGTATAGCCGGCCATGTGTGGGTTATCAGAATGATGATGAAGCCCTAAATAGGTGGGAATTTCTTTCGATTTACCATTGTTATCTGAATTATCTAACTCCACTAGATCACCTTTGAAGTCAAATCGCATGTCACTTATAGACTCATAAGTACTGGTGACTTTTGTAGGCATGGGCTCAGTCATCCATGATAATTTATTGGTCTCTTTGGGCAAGTCCGGATAATACTTTTCGTGCAATTTGTTGAAAAATTCGGGATCATTCAAGTCTAAATCATCGTTATGTTTGCTTTTAGGCTTAGGGAAATGGACTTTGAGAGGTGTACCTTCTTCCTCAGCTTCCTCCTTTTCCGATAGGAGTTGATAGTCTTCATGTGCAATTTCATTATTTTCAGCTGGCATGTTAGGTATCATATCGTTGATGTCCTCAACGTCTTCCCACCCCTCATCATCAATTTCAACGTCTTCGTCCAAATCTTCATACTTCACCGTAGCAACTTCACTGAATCTGACTGTCTTATCCAGCTTTCTTTTTCTGTCTGAGGTTTCTTCTGACTCTGTTTTACCATTTTCTGATTCTGCAAAGTCGTTCTTTAAACTTAGGTTACTCAATCCCAAAGCTCTATCAACATCGTCAGAATCAAGATGAGATACACTGGTACCATCTCGGCTCCCACCTATCCAGCCACCATATCCTTCAGCATGATCATGGCCATGGTCATGGCCATCACAGCAAGCTTCTGCCTTTATACGATTTTCTGTACGTGCTAACAAGCTTTTGACCAACTGGGGATCAAGGCCACTTAGTAATTCTTCTCTCTCTTGACTAATTTCCTCTTCAGAGAGTTGTGATATTTTCTCCATGTTCTCCCTGTGTATCTTCTCAGCTTCCGTGAGATTCTTACTAGTAGTACTTGAAGCGGGAGGTCTCGGCGAATTTCGATTATCTTGTGGCTTCTTGCCTCTCTCTTCGAGCCTTTGCTTCCACCTGGATGCTTTCTTCTCTCTTAGTTTTCCAAGTTCCGGGAAACCGTTATTTTCAACCTTGGTTGGTGGTTCTGGAGCTTTCACCTCATGCTCCACTATTTCACCGATCAAATCCATTGCACTGTAGCCTTAGTTAAGAGGATAAGTAAAGCTCATATTTTAGAGATGATCTAAAGATCATTTTATTTTATCGAGATGACAGTTATTATGGAGATTTTGGTGTGCATGTGGTACCAAAAAAAAAAAAAAATTAATAATAAATGAATAAATAAATTACTCTGCTAATCAATAGGCTAACTATTTGTATTACTCTATTAATGTGATGGTCAAAGTAAAGATCTATAAGAATGACATAAGGATGTATGTTGGCTATTTTATGTTGGCTATGGTTCTTCTACAATAGTTTTTGATTCGTTAGAGCACTCAACCAGCGAAGCCCTATCTTTTCTGGTTGTCTGAACTGTGGTATGATCTATGGCTGAGGGAGATGTTTGATCCTGTGTCTCCAAGTACAGCGGGATGGTATATTTACCTTCGTCGACTCTTTTTCTCAAGTAGTCTAAGAATTCATCACTCATTTTATCACAGTACCCTTGGTAACCTGTAACTCTAGTACTCTCTATAGGGTCTGGTGAGTCTGATATACGTTGAAAAATTAAAGGAGTGTCGAGATATGGAACGAAAAAGATGAACACGGACTTAATTAGGTTTATATTAGAATATGAAGAGCGTTCTCTTGTGAACGGGCCGTCGTTAATATTCATATTGAGGACCAAATTTATGAAATTTTTGCGGAATCCAAAAGAATAAGGCCTGTCCCTAAGATAATACTCCACAACCACTCTTGTATCTTTGTATTTCAAATTGGCGTACAGCTTACCGGTCTCCTTGCGGGGCATTCTAGCTTTTAAAGAAGAAACATCTTTTCCCTTATTTTTAGCAGCATGGTATCTACCTTTCCATCTTTCATACCTCTTCAATTGATTATTGCGTAGATCGTCAACAGTAGTTAAGTTGAAGTATATATATCTAGAATGAACGACATATAGTGTCAGTGCCATAAGAAAAATGAAGATACTGATGATATAAGCTGCAACATAGTTCAAATTGACCGAATATTGCCCTCCTCTTGTGAAACAAGACCTGGTATAGCAGGCTGAATATATAATGGAAATAAGGGAGGAAGATAGAAGACATGCCAAAAACTTGAAAAAAAATACGTAGTTGAACTGACCCACCACGGTACCTATCCAAATACAAAAATGGTCAAGTTTAGGTACACAGTAATTCAAATCACTCAGGTGGAAAGAGCGAGGTGGTTTGATGGATTGGCACGTAGAACACCAGAAGGGGAACCCATTTTGATCACACGGAAAATATTCCGGCACAAGTGTAAACTCACCGTCATCCTCAACGTTATATATATTGAAGGGTCTGATTCGAAGACCTTTACCTGGTCCACGTATGATTATTAGAAGCCAATAGTAGTATAAAGTAAATTGTGAGAATCCAAACAACACCCATAACACGATCGCTGAGCCTTTGGAGTGGTGCCTGTAAATCTCCTGGTAGCCAAGTACATACCCAGTAGCATAATCAAGGTATCCAAAGAGTAGAAAAAGGCAAGTCGGCACTATTCTCTTCACATAGGTGGTCTGTAATTTCTTAGGGAACATTTCAAGTTAGCATGCCTTTTAGATCAGAATTTAATTCCGTAAACTTAATATAGCAAATCTTCTTTACTTGGAGCTTTTTTTCAAGGTACCAGAGTGGTGCTTAGGCTAACATGTCTTTTCTCCGGGATTGCAGGCCTTCAATACGAGTTTTGAATGATATACTCGAGTCACTGCCTGCTTCGCTTTTCGTCTTATTTTCTTTTTGCGTCTAACAATATCGTGGTGTGTGGGTCTTTTGTTGTATGCAGCACCCATCTGATTGAATGTAGTTCCGATATGGATGGGTTAAAAAAACTTATAAATCAAACCTTGTGATTACCAAATAAAGTATTAATAATTACACAGTTATACTGCAAACTAATATGGTTCAAGTTATAGAAGGTACGTAATTCAATTCTCAATGAAGTTGCACTCTGCTGAGCTGGGTACTAACGTTCAATGTATGATAGATGATAGGTCCAAAGACATGTGTCCGATCTGTAAGACAGATAAATATTTGTCACCTAATATGAATTTTCTAATCAATCCGGAATGCTACCATAAGATTTGTGAATCTTGTGTTGATAGAATCTTCTCATTGGGTCCTGCACCATGTCCATATCCTAAGTGTGGTGTCATACTACGTAAGAACAAATTCAAGAAGCAGGTATTTGATGATCTACAAATTGAACGAGAAATTGATATACGGAAAAGGGTGGGAGCAATATATAATAAGACCGAGGAAGATTTTGAGGATTTGAAGGAATACAATACTTACTTGGAGGAGGTGGAAAATATCATATTCAACCTTAATAGTGGTATTGACGTTGAAGAAACGGAAGCAAACTTACTCAAATACGAAAATGATCATAAGATTGAGATTCTTGAAAAAACAATGAGAGAGAGTCAGAAGAATGCCGATTTGGCTAAATATCAGGACTCTATGGCCCGTTTGAAACAAGAAAAACTCAAGATTCAAAAACAAATGGAATTGGAAGATATAGAATATCAAAGACAACAAAAACAAGAATTGCTAGATAAATTATCAACTTCTTCTGGAAACTCCGAAGATTTAATTCAGCAGTCACATAATAACATGTTAAAGAGATCTTCATTAAGAAAAAGACAGTTACAGCAAATCACAAGTCAATTGGATCAACAATTTCAAAGTTCCAATCCATTTTCCAAACATGCTAAGGAGATTGACGAGGCTTCCAATAAAACACCCTTTACACCATTCAAAGGTGATAGGGACTTGCACAAAAGGTATCAACTTTTGTCGATTGCTGGTGACGATGGTAAGGATGTTGATGCTGACGCCTCTACAGGTAGTGGTACATACTTTGACCCTTATGTCAATAAACTTGCTAAAGATAAAGAGTATTTGGGTGCAGGTTGGAGACTACGTAATGTTTTTGAAAGAGCTTTAGATGAAGCTTTCATGGGCTTGAATTGTTTCATTGAGAAAGAAAAAAATAATGTACATTAGGTTTGGGGGGTATATTTTAGATAATTTGTATATACTACTTTCAAGTAATTTGAATAAATAAATATAATAAAGGGGTCGTTTCTATAATATTATGCAAAGGTTTCTTTAGTGGGTAATTAAAATTTTAAGAGGTCGTCATTAGATTGGCCATTTTTTGAGATTGTCGATGCTGTGGTATTGCTTCCGGGCAATTGTAAAGCTTCAGTGCGGTTTAGGTTGTCGTTATGAGGTGTTTGAAGAAGCGAGTCTTGTGGAAGATCAATAATTTGATCATTAGGAGAATTGACACCCATGAAGTTATGCGATGTTGGAGTTTTTTGAGCACCCTTCACAGGAGATGATGTAAGTGATTCAAGTTCATCAAGACCAACTATTTCAGGTTCGCCCTGCCCAACTACAGGGCTCACTGTATCTGGTACATTCTTTTGCTTACTTCCTTCTTCTTCCGTAGGATCGTCTTCATTTTTCTTCTCTTCAGTATCAGGGCCCGTGTTTAACGTTATCGGGCTGTGGTCGATTTTATCTGATTTTTCTCCCATTGACTCACCTTGTGGATCGGTGGAAGCGGAATCATTCTTGGTACTATCAGGTGGTTTATTTTGTTCGTCTTCCAAATCAAATATTTTTTCTTTGGTACCACCATCTGATTTTGATGCTCCCCATAACGACAATCCATTTGACGGGATTAATGAGAATCTTTTTGACTTTCTCGATGGGGTGGCAGAAGCGCTATCTGATGTAGAAGCATGCGCTCCTTCTGTGGATGGACGTGAAGAGGAGCTATGCAAGCTCTCGCGGCTTTGATGGTTATGGGACATATTCATGGTAGAAAATCCAAATAACGATCCAAAAAATCCACTGTTTCGAACATGATTTTGGTCTGTTAAAGCAGCTCGTAGAGCTCTTTCATATTCTTCTTCTTTCTCCCTTAATCTCTTCAAGTGTAATTCATGATCTCTACGCTTTCTTTCGTGAATTCTCTTTGAAATCTGCTCGCTATGATGAGCTTTTATGAGCTGGATTCTCTTATGGATGAAATTATTGGACTCATTTTCCACCAAACGATTCAATCTATTGGTTATTGATGCTTTTGGAGTGTTCAAATTTAATTTTTTGGAAAGTGATGAATCCTGAATGGCTTCTTCTTTAAGACTTCTTATATGCTCCGCTTTTCCTAAGGATGGTTTTTCTGGCACCGCTGTACCATTAGGTGTACTTATGCTTCTCTTATGACCATTCGTTGTTGTTAAGGTGGAATTTGCACCTGCCGCGGCTCCAACTCCACTTCTTCGTTTTTGGAGTTCTTTACGAGCCTGTACGTACGAATCACCGGTAGACCAACTAAATAAGGAGTTAACAGAAGATACTTTTGACACGGTCTTACTTCTTCTTAGACCTTCAGCAACGGACGTGGTTTCCACCGACTCTGGTTTGGGTTTCTCAATTGTGCTTCGATCATAGTCTGCACTTGTCCACTGTTCAACCACTAATCTTTGGGCTGTTTCTATGGAGGAATTGTGCCATCGTATTATACCTGTTGTGTCTGTGTCGGGTATGAATTGTTTGGTGAAGCGTTGAAATGATCCATAGAACTTGTTAGCCTTTTCTGTTTGCTGTAGTAAACTTTCAGGGTAATCTTCAAATTCTTCAGATAACGATGATGATTCCACCAGAGCCTTATTTTCCTCGAATAATTGATTTAGTAGGCTCTCAATATCGGATCCAAGAGCCTTGTTATCCTCATTCCCTTCGGTCATCTTAAGAATCTGAGGAGTAAGATTTTAGCAGGCCTCGGCGCTATATATATGTGATTGGGTCTATTGATGCAAATTGTCAGTTTTCAATGAACGTGTGTCTTTTAGAATTGTACCAAAATAAGTTTTAAGTAATTTGACTCGAACACCCAAACATTCGTTGTTGTTTTTTTTTTTGTCTCTCAATTATTTTTTTTTTTTTTTGGTTGAGTTTTTTCCGGTCAGCGGTAGGCCCCAAAAATATACCGATGGCATCAAAGTATAGTATCAAGGATAGTTTTAAGACGCCTATACCTTTAAATTTCTTTCTGTTGATACCGTTTCGGCCATGACCCTGACTGTTAGAACATTTCCGCAGTTTCCAGACCAACATATCTATATATCATGCTTCAAGGGCCTTGAAGCTTCGGTTCTTTCTGAAGTGAAGACTAAACTTACAGAGGCTGACACTAGTTATGATTTTTGCTTTTTGAATACCAACCACATTATATCAGTAGAGCATTTACTCAGTGCTATACATAGGGCTCTACAAAATTATACTCAGGGGACCATGAGGGCCCGCACATTGAACACCGAGATCATATTCAATTTGTCTCCAATCAATAACATAATGGATGCCTTAAAGAGGTTTGGGGTGGATAAAGACTGTCCCAATTTGATCGTCATAAAAGTTAGTCACAATAAGGAGGATTTTGAAGGGCTCGATAGTTACTTGAAGAAACTTTTACACGCTACTGAGGATCAAAACATTTCCTTGAGTGATGAAATATTGCTTGATGACTTCATTGATCTCAAAAAATTCAAAAAAATATACAAGTTGAATGATGCCAAATTGTCTGATGATGCTAACCTTCAATCGCAACTAACCAGGCTAGCTATAGGAGCATGTCTATTGCGAGGTGCTTGATATGTTCATATCTTTGTTCAGCATTTTAAATTGTCATAATCTACATATTTTAGTAATAATTGTAATATAAATGAAGTACGAGTAAAATGCATGGAAGTAATAGAAATAAAAACTATGATAAACTAAAGTAGTGAGCTATGATGCAAAAATACGATGGTATGATTAGCTCCTAGAAAATGCAAATTTCCTCAAGTCAATATTTTGTCTAACTTGAGTTTGAGCTTGAGGTTTTGTTTTGTTTGCTTTGAGATTCGATCCCGATTTGGAAACAACCTCCTTCACTGGCTTCTTATTAAGTGTAAAATTATGAGATTTATGCTTATCATCGAGAGTAGGTGGTGAATGGGCGTTAAGAGAATCATCCGAAGACAAGGGGCTTACGTACCCGTTCAAATCATCTGATAATTTGATGTCATCAAAAAGATCTCTCTTGGTTAAAGGCTTTCCCGTCTTCTTGTTCAAAAAGACTTGCTCTGAATTGGTTGAAGGCTTCATCAGAAATTTTTCTCTCAAGGATAATGCAAATTGAGATATACGATTATCTGATGTTTGTTTTGATTTGACGGGAGATTCTTCAATTTCATCGTCATAGTCAGAAATGTCAAAATCCAGGTTTTTTCGAGGTGCCGCAAAATTATGCTTGGTGCCGTTAATCTCATTGTCATTATCAGTCAAATTTCCATCTGCACTGTCAATTTCATTTATTTCATCCAACAAATTGTGGGTATCTATCATTTTACCCTTAGCTTGGCTACCAGACCCGGCCTTATGAGTTACTGGAGAAGAAAATTCATCCGGAATATCAGAGTCGCCCGAAAAAGTACTCGAATCAAATGCAGATTCTTTGCTTGTGATAGATGAGTTTGAAATCAGAGCATTACTTTTAGCAGGAGCTGATAATGACTTAAAAAATTTGGACTTTTCCGACGTCACAGCAGTGTCTCTCTGAACGGTATATCTCTTGATCTTCTTGCTTGTTGGGGAGAGCTTTTCAATTGGAAGCTTGTTGGCACTTAATCTATTTGCGAGTGATCTCTTATTATTGCTGATGAGATCCGCTTTTTTTTCATCCGATGTGGTGGTGGCGGTCGAACTTTGGGTGCTTACAACACTTGAGCTCCTAATGGAAGATGCGAGTAAAGATGTAGATTGAGACGATTCATTGCCCATCAAAACACTTGAAGTACTTGTCTCCGTTTCCACAGCTTGTGATTGTACTTTGATTGCGCTGCCTGGTTTGAAAAATTTATCAATACCGGTCTTCTTCACGGGAATCGTGCTAGAAGTGTAAGATTTACTTCTGCCGGCCCCTTGAGGATTTATGCTCGATTTATCGTACACAGATTGACTTTTCAAAGATGTCAAGTTCTGCTCCCTGGCTATAAGAGTGTCGTGAGTATTAGGATGAATCCTCCCATTACATATTCTCACGTGTATCTCATTTTCTAAAGTCTTCCCGCAACAAGATTCCAAAGTCTCTAAATCTAAGTCCATATCATCAGGATATTCGTTCAAAGTGGTTAGACACTGATGGATTGGATTGAAAACTTTTTGAAATTGAAACGCTAAATTCGCTTTGTAAACTTCATCTTGGAAATCGGGCTCGATTTTTTTACCATCTGATCTTAATGCAATCAATACTCGATCCAAATTATTATATTTTTTAACAAGAGTAAAAGCGGTCTTCAATCCAATGTTAGCTACCCCTTTGGTATAGTCACAGCCAGAAAGCATAGCTACCAAACGTAATTGTTCACTGGTATAGTTTGAAAGGTAGGGTATTTTCTTTACTAAGGGGAAGTTGTCTCGATTTATTTCAATACATTCAGCTTGATCATTTAATTTGGTAATAAGTTTCTTGCATCCAAAGATAAGTAAATCTGAGTCTTCCGAAATGATACCATCAACGAGACCGATTTTTTCCAAATACACCATTTGCGGATCTGCTTCATATGGAGCAACAACGTATTTCACCTTCTTATCATCCAATTCTACCATGATTGATTTGGCCATTTCTGGCGTAACACCAGCAGCCTTCATGAATTCTTTCCAAGCCGACTTACGGTCCCCTCTTTTCAAAAAAGCATCGGCTTTCTTCCTGGCATCATCTCTTTTTAAACGGCGCTCTTTTGCTGTATCTGCTTTCGTGGGTAAATAAGCACCATCGAAAACAAGATAAGGTTCGACTCCGAAGTATCGTAACATGTTGACTTTCTTCATGACATAGGTGACGTATTTCTTGGTGGGAACATCCTGACAGAGTTCCTGGGCACATGATATCAACCCACGATGTAACCAACCATAAGTATCAACCGCAAGAGTCTTACCCCGATACTTCTCTAATGAAGCTGGTTCTTGGATTTCCTTGAGATGAGGGAGTAAACCAGTCACACCCATAGTTAATGATTAAAGAGAGTATAGAACCAAGAGTATGATAAAGAGTCTTTCTATCTTCCTCTCATTTGAAAGTATCCTAATGATGGGGTTATAACAATATGATTTTTTTGTAAACTAAACACGCCGTGAACAAGGAATGGTCAAGTTGAAAATAAACAAAGATGAATCTACGCGTTTTGCTCTCGTTGCAACTTGACAGAATTTGTAGGCACACAAAAAAAATAAAAAAAACAAAAAAACAAAAAAGAAAAGAAAACATTTCGCAGTTTTTGTAACTCTCGATAAACACGCTATGATATTGGCGCTTTGGGACAATACAAAAGAACATCAAGCTTACGATTCATGCAATATTTATTGGAGTCTAGAAATACAGATTATATAACATAGTAAGTACAGAAACTATTAGGATTAAGTTGAGATAGCAGACTGCTCGTGGAGTTAGAAGTAAAAGTAGTAACGTAACCTCGATCAAGGATCACTTCTTCTCAGGATTATACAAAGTAATATGAGGATTCACGGGGAATTTACTGACTGAAATGTTGCCGGTAGATTTGCGCAGAGGTTGTTTAGATGAGTTGGAGCCATTTTTCTTGGAAGGGTCGTATCCCAAGATAGGTCCGAATGTAATTTGCATGGGTCTGACGTTTTCTTTATTAGCGGCCTCCATCTTTGGCTTACTGTTGGAGCCAAGAGATTGGGTACGAGAAGCTTGGGTGATAGCATGACCTGGTTGTGGATACTGAATGAAAGGGCGTTGTGCCGTTATTTTTTGCATCATTTGTGATTGTTGTTGTTGATGATCGGTGGGTTTCAATGCTGGCTTCGATAGTTTTCCTTGTTTTTGCTGTTGCTTCTGTTGGAGTTGCTGTTGTTGCTGCCAATAGGCCATCAACTGTTGCTGTTGTTGCTGTTGTTGGTTGAATTGACCTTGAGGGTTCTGGGGGGAGTACTGTTGCTGAAACTGCTGATACCGGACCAGCAGTTGTGGGCGCATATCCGAGTAAGTCATGTAGCCGTTACCAGAATTGACCATTACATTGGTGTTCATATTACCGGGAGATGTTGTCATACTCAAGTCATTAGTATAATTGGTTGTGTTCGTGTTCAAGACTTGCATGTTGATAGGATTATTGACATTCATATTGACATCCATTGGCATGTTCATGTTCATATTCATATTTGACATTGAAGAATATTGATGCTGCAATAATGGTGTTGACATGGTAGATTGAGGAGCCATAGGACGTTGAACCAGGGAAGTTGCCAATTGAGTATGAGCCTGCAATTGAGCTTGGTTTTGGCCAAAGTCTTTAGCGGGAGTAGAGGTGATAATACTTGATGGGGTACCTAATTGTGAGTTTACCATGAAAGGCGATGTTTCATGAGTAGATTGTTGGGAGCCGCCTACTGACCTGGTACGACTAGCAAGAGGTGAAATTTGTTTGAATGATGGCTGTTGAAATTGTGAAGCATTAAACTCATGTAAGTTACTGGTAGACAGGGAGTGATTTAAGTTTGGTTGGAAATTATCCTGGATATGTTGAGCTTGATATGATTGGATGGTTGATCCTTCATCCACTGAGGGGATTTGCTGGAACGATCTTTGTTGTTGTCTAGAATGAACCGGAGTGGTAAGTTTATTAACCAAGTTAGCATTGTATATGGGTGCACTTACTGGACCCTTTAAATCACCGTGGCCCGTGTTAGCCTTAGTGATATCAATCTTCAAGTTAGCTCCTTGGTAACTTTGTCTTCTAGCAGCTCTAGGTGGTGATTGGAATACAACACTGTTTCTCTTGGGTGATATGGCGCGGTATGGTGATGAACCTGCAATCACCGTCGCATTATCATCTTCATCGGCATCTTCGTCATCATCTAACAATGTCAAGATGTTTAGTCTACTAACACCAAGACACTCACCTTCAGCTTTGAATTCGTACATGAGACAGCCGTACAACTTGTCTGAGTTTATTTTTGCTTCATTTGTAGTGTCTTCGTCATCTTCATAGATGATCTGCGTGATGAATAAACGTTTCAATTCATTGGCATCTGAAGTACCATTATCAAGATATGATAAATAGCCACTCCAAAATTTTTTCAAGAATGGAACACGTAAATCAAATTTGCCATCATTTTCTCTTTTAAAGCCATTGATACATTCAGTTGATTTAAATAATAGCTGTTTGTCCTTGTAAACATGAGTACAACATTTCCAGTTTAATATGTCTTCATTCTTATTTTCATTAACTGGTACGTTTATATTGAGAGTCGAATTGAAATTACCATTTTCCATATCGAATGTTTGGGAATTGTTTAAAGAAGGGTTATCAATTTGATTTCTTAAATTGAATCTGGTTGAGATATACCAGATGGGGATCTTCCTCGTTTTCAATGTCTGACTCAATGAATCAAAATCATTAGATATGGTTTTATTGAACCGTAATTTTTTCTTAAGACTTGAGTTTGTTAAAGGAGTCTTGGAGAAAAATCCAGTATCTAATTGAGTGAAATTATGGGTAGAAGTACCTTGTAATGATTTACGTTGATACTGAATGGAAAACCCCTGGGGTTCCAAAATGTAATCCCGGTCATTATCCTCATTGTTGTATGCGGCAGGAGTGGCAGCAGGAATATCAGCAGTAGTTGTTGTATGATCAGTGGCAGTTGTAGTGTTGGACCTGTTTAATTCCAAGCTATGAGAATGGCCATGGAGTATATTAGTTAGATCGGTATCGTCAATCGGAGTGGATGATAATAGCTGATCCAATTCTTTATCGATATCACAGTTATTAAACTTATCGGTACTACTGGAGCCATTATTTTTTGCAGCTGCCAAGCTGTTAAGTGGGGTACGAGCAACATCATTGAATTCTTCTGACTGGATGCGAAGTGGGGCGTTACTAGCGGCCGACATTTTAGTCTTGGTAAGACGGAATAATCTTGAGGCGATTTGTTTGGAGTTTCTTAGAATACCAGTTTTATTATATAACATCCTTGATAAAATTTTATTCTGAGATGTATTTTTCAATGTACTTGAAGAATCAATTAATTGGTTTTCTTTGAACACCTTGAATTTTGCGTATGATTTGAGCAACATTTCATCGAGTTCCGAGTTCCATACTCGAGCAACAACGTTAGTGTTATTGATTTCCTCGGTCGAGGTCGACGTGTTATTCGTGTCAGACGAGTTATTAGAATTGTTGGTGGTGGTGTTGTTGTTGTTATTGTTACTGTTAGATAATGAGGGTGATCTTGACAGTTGGCTCAATGAAGAATGCTTACGTTTGGAAGGAGAGGCAATGGTATCGATTTGCGAAGCTATTGCTTTACTAGGAGAATCAGATAAGTTGGATTCAAGAAGTTTTCTCTTTTTGACAGAAGCACTAAGGTTAACATCGGTTTGAGGAGGTTTCATTTGTGCCAACACGGGAGGTGCTTTCAACTTAACTTCTTGATTCCCCTGGTTATCTTCTTTTGTTGACGAGTATTCCTTTTCTTCTTCCTTATCTTGTTCATCATCTTGACCATCAATCATACTACTGGTCTCGCTATGGTGATTTTTAGAAGGAGATGCATCACAAGGTTCATTATTTAAGCGAATTGAGGGTTTTGAGCTAAGCAACAATTTATTGGGAGTTAAAAAGCTCGACGAGTCTGGACCGGGGTCCTTTTTGGATATGGGGTCGTCACTTGAATCCTCGTAGATAGAGGTTAAATTGATGGTAAGATTATGGGAATTCGAGTCATTATCCAAGGACCAAATATCCATATCATGAGAAGCGTCATCATTAGTATCGATTGAAGTATCATCCGAGTTTTTCCCCTTATCGGCGGTGGAATTATTATGTTTATTTTTAACGGAAGAGGTGAGAGAGTCCAAGAATTTGTTGTGATTAGTCTTGGAGGAATTAGGAGGGGTCAACGAGTTGAAAATATCACCCGAAGGAATGGACCCCGTTTTCTTATGAGATGGAGCAGGCATAGAAGTGGTGGAGGAGGTGGTGACGGTGGGATTGCCACCACCACCTGACACCACTTTTGACAATTCTGCCGAAGACTGGAAAAATCGATGAGGAGAAAACGAGTTTAGGATATTAAGATTTCTAGGAGAGTTGAATTGAAATGAAGGCAGAAATCCTAACCCAAAACTAAAGGACGGCGTGATACCTGATCCACTCGACGATCCCGTTCTCCTATGAGAACTGGATCGTGGCGTTTGAGGAGGTAGTTGGAGTAAGCTGCTCCCGTTGGTAAGATTCTTACCGGGGTTATTGTCGCTTGAGCCAGTGGACATACTTTATCTAATATAACACTGGATCAAAGAACTCGAATATAATTAACAAAACAAAAACAAACCTAGAACGGTTCTGGAGTTGATAGAATTGAAAGATGGTAGAAATGAACGATATGAAGGTACGAAACGAGCGTGGTGGGTGTGGTTAAAAGACAGAATACGTTGATAGCAGAAAGAAAGTAACCAAAGAAGAATAGAAGAATCAACGAAGTATATAAAGAGATATTTGGAGATATAGCTTTTTCCAGGGCGTGTAATTTTATTTTGTTATATAAAAAAAAAAAAAATAGAAACCCATTGAACGCAGCAATATCAGCAGCAAATATCAGCATTAGAAGCATCGATAGCAGCAGCATCAATAAAGCAGCAAGTCCACTAAAAAACAAAAAAAAAATACACAATGTACTGTAAATAATAAAATACTAAAGTAAAAAACGCGGTGTCGCGAAACTTCTGGCTTCCCCTGATTCTCTTTTCTTTTTTTTTTTTTTTTTTTTTTCAATCAAAACGACGGACGCCAAAATGCAAACCACCCGTACACCGCAACACCCCTTCCAACACCACCTTTCTTTTCTTTCTTTTTTTTTTTTTTGTGAGCAAAACAAACACCAAAAATAACAATGTGCTACTCGGAACACAAATGGGAGAGACCCTGTAGTGTTTCATGAAACAGAAACACTACGACTACAATGATGGGCCTCTGGCTGGGGGGGTTTTCATGTGTGTGTTTAGGTTGTTCTTGCTCGGGGTTATTTCTGCAAAGCTTTGTTTTATGTATTTGTTTACGTTCAGGCATCATGGCTCTATTTAGATAAATTATTTAGTTTGTGTTACTCACTTCTTTTTATTTTAGGCTTTGGTAGAGGGGGAATGACAAATGCACACAATTATTTTAGTAATGGCAGTTGGCTTCATTGTAAGCCTTTAAATTGAATAGTTCCTCGATAATGGCCTCACTAAGTCCCGGTTGTTGCGTCTCGTACTCGATCATCTGGTGTATTAGTGTGTTCACAACCGACTTGGTGGCTGCATTACGGGCTCGATCATAAACTCGTTGTAAGCAGTATATGTATACCTCGCTATAATGGAGGATACTGCGATTTGCTCGTTTATTGCCATTTCGATTTTGAGTTGGATTTTGAAGTTGACTTGGTGGTGACAGTTGGGGTCTTCGGGTAGCGAGTGGGGTACTGTGATCCTCCACGTTATTCCAGTCTTGTAACTCAATACCCTGTAAGGTTTCCTCCATAGCGGCTTGTAGTTCCAAGTGGGGCTTTTTCATGGTGGTAGTGTTGAAGTCCCAATCAATTCCAGCAGCCGAGTTATCCTCAACTGGACTTAAAATGACATGTCGGGGTTTCCGGGTGGCTTTATTATGTTTATTAAAATAGTTCTGTTTCTCCCTAATCAATTGACTCAACTGATTACTCATATTACTATTATAAATAGCTCCACTATTAGTATAATGACTGCCGCCTCGTCTTCGGGTACTAATGAAAACATGATGTAATAAAGTGGCTGCGTTTGGCCGTTGTCGATGGTTTAAGTTTAAACAATACCTCACAAAATCTCGGATGTTTTCACTATATTCATCTCCCTGTAATCGAGGTGGTTCGTTCTTGGGAATTTCAAATAATGCATCCATAGGTTCTATTTGCGATAATGGCGGTTTCCCAGTGACCAATTCAATCGTGGTGATCCCCAATGACCAAATATCTGCCTTTTGATTATACCCCATCGAAGATTTGGTGATCACTTCGGGTGCCATCCAATATGGAGTCCCCACAAAAGTATGTTTTCTAACTTGAGTCATGGTTAGCTCTCCACTTACTCCAAAATCTGCTAATTTCACTTTCCCATCCTGTGTTAATAAGATATTGGCCAGCTTGATGTCTCGATGAACCGTTTTTTCATCATGTAGATATTTTAAACCTCGACACGTTTCTCGAATAATATACAGCACAATACCCTCATCTAATCGTTTATGGTAGCGTAAAAGATCCATACATGACCCTCCTCCGCAGTATTCCATCACAATCCATAACGTCATGTCATGCACAAGTGAGCGGTGGTATTGGGTAATGTGGGGCGATCGCAATCGTGAAAGTAGTTGAATCTCCTGTAGTAAAGTTTGAATATCATCACTGCTGTCATCCAAATTAAGTATCTTAATGGCCACCACCTCCGAACTCAGGCGATCCTGTGCTCGGTACACGTCTCCAAAGTTCCCCCGACCAATACATTTGTCGAGTTGATATATTTCCAATGGTGAAGATGACATGACTGTTTAGTAAAAGAATTAGCCTTGAAATAGCAGTTCCGTTTTGTAAAAAGCCGGTTTGTTTTTTTTTTTTTGTTTCTCTTTTTTCTCTTATTATGATTATTATTGTTATTCTATTAACTGTTTCAATGTAGCAAACCAGCCTATAATAGCAGTCCTGGATCTAAATGCAATGGGGTACTTATCTGGTAATAAAGTATCTTGTTTTGGTTGCAATCTGCCTTTCCTTGAACACAGATGAGAGAGTGCGCATTTTTGTGGTGGGTTTTGCTTTTTTTGTTGGTTTTTTGCGCCTTTTGCTACTTGCGTTAGTTTTCGCAACCACAAATTTAATAGTAGTATTTCCTGTATAAAACAATATGTATCCATATATATCCATACTAAATTAGGCTCCACCTAATCTGGCCCTTTTATTTTTCCAGTACTCGATTGCTTCGTCACTAAGTCTAATGTCTCCATTCAACTGTTTGATCTGATCAATCTTGCAACCATTTAAAAGTAAGAGTTCCGAAACTAAAAAGTATTTTCGCGTCACATCGTCTTCAGTAACCTCAACGAACTTACGTAATGAGTATTCAAAAAGACTGATTCGATTAAACTGCTTGGCATCCTTATCTCGTTCCTTGTTTTCAGGAATACCACTATTATTCAAACTAATTTGAATCCACATGTTAACGTCAGCTTCCCCAACAATATATATCAATACATCGGTGATATTGATTTTCTGGATTGCTTTTATCAAAAGGTCATTCACATTATCAAATCTCTCACAATACTTCTTGGTCACATACTTATTCCTGATGAACTTCAACCGATCTTCATTGCCAGCATTGGGACTGATTTTCTTATCGCTGGAGGATTCAAGTTTTGATTCCAACACCTCATTTAATTTAGCATTATTAACATACTTTAATAATGCTCCCGACTCGTGGCTGAAGTTATCCAACTTCAACGACCGAATCTTAGAAATATGGGTCCCCAAATTGCGGTGACATGATGAGCACTTGACACAAAAGCATGCCAAAAAGTTTATGGAAACCCATTCAACTCCCTCTTTACTACCACAATCAATACACACGTCGTTATTGGCTTCCGGTACACTACGTACCAACTGAAGATAATCTTGTTCTTTAAATGCAGACATAAGCGGCCCACTTGACAGAATCGACACTGGGGATACCGAACGATCAAGTGATTGCCCTGGAATAGTGGGTGGGGTGTGTGTCTGGTCTTGCCCAAAATCTGTCACTAATTTACTTAAACCTCGAGATGCTTGTGTCTGCTTGGTGCCTGCTTTATTAGTACTGGGGAGGCTTGCCTTTGGCGTGGTGGGACTAATCAACCTCGTAGTCACTTGACCTGCATTATATAATGCTTTGATCCATTTAATTCGTTCATCTTCGTTGATAGCTTGAAACACGTGTTTGTTACCTGCTGACGTGAAAATTTCAAAACAATACTGCCTCTTCTCATAATTTATAGGTTTAATACTTGATAAAGCAATATCAATGGGCTTATTTATAGGTAACTGCCCATTTCTCCAATCACTATATTCAATCAACCTTCCCTTATTAAGCACTACCCATTCTTTGTGCCAACCGGGTTTACCTTGCCCTCCTAAGGTGTATAGAATCCCAGCGATTTCTGAATTTTGGTCATCTTCAAACTTGCTGTTGTTTTCAACTGGAATGGCAGTCACACTTGACTGATAATATAACGGAGAGTCATTAGTGAAAATAAGGTCAAGATTGCTCTTAGTAACTATGGTATCAGGATTGATTGTTGATGGTCTTGAAGCCTCGCTGTCCTTGTCATCACTTGTGTTATTCGGCGATGATTGGTTTTGATCGAATGATTGTGATAATCCTTGTATAGGAGTAATTGGGGAATCTACTGATTGATTGGTTTCGTTTTTTCTGTTCTTCTCGAGGCTGGATGATTGATTGAGTCTGCTGTATCGTATTACATTGGTCAATTCTTGATTTGATTGGGATGCCTCAATCATTTGCCTGAACTGAAATTTTTCACTATTGAAACGAGATAGAACATTGAAATAAATTAGGTAATCTTCACTTAATAGTTCCTGGCTCAATCTGACATCCTTGAATTTATTGAAACTTAATAGTCTATAATTGGTCGATTCATCATACGGAAGATTGATGAACTTGAAAAAGTTCTCCAATAATTGATTGAAATATTGATTGTTTGTGATTAGGTTTAAGCTGTTTAAGTAGTCGAATTTGGATAATTCGAAGTTCTTCCTTTTCATCAATAATTTCAGTTCAGGTCTCTCCTTCTCATTGGATAAATACTTGTTTAGCCAGTTATAATATTCCTTGGAATTGTTTTCGAAGTTTTTCCTATTATGGAGTAACTCGTTGTAGTCGCTACTTGACTCCTTGATGTTATTACCAACAGCAGGAACTACTAAGGAGGAAATTTTTGACACTAGTTTATTATCGCAAACATTCTTGAGAAAAAATCTTAAGTTGAGTTCAAATGGTTCAAAAATTGATTGTAATGAAGATGCAAAGTGTTTCTTGAATTCGAGTTTGTTAAGTAATGAGTTGAACTGTAAATCGGATAGTTGACCAATGTATTCAACAATCTTATTCCTTATATGCAATAATTTTTTCAGATAAAGCTCTAAACCTCTTAACTCATCAAGCAAATGGCCCACAATTTTTTTAAATACAGGTAAATTGGTCTCATATTTATTCAAGGCTTTTCGAAACTCGGGCCCATCTTCAATATTGAAATTATACGCTTTTCTGAATTCACCAATGGTAAATGAAGTATGCTTTCGGTTGGCGATCTGATCATTTCGTTTCAAAGTAGGAGGCGATTTTGCCACGTCATGAGACTGTATTTGTGGCTGTAGGGGCCTTGGTGGTAAAGTAGGAGACATAAGTGGGTTGGCCATAATATCGTCTCGCCTGAGTTTGCTATTAGAGTCACCATCGACCCATAACTGGAAATTGAATAGATGAACGTATTCTTTCGTTACACTATCAAACTCCCATAGTATGATATTCAATTTTTCGTTTTCAAACACATCTCGATGGAAGCCATCATTAATTATAATTCGTTGAATTTCTTTTCCCCCAATGTCAATAGGCAATTGGGAATAACTCAACTTTGATACTTCTGTACTTTTGTCGTCATATGAATTGTTTATAAGTGAATCTTTTAAGTACTCGAGGTTTTCATTTTGGCCCAGTGTTTTTAATATAATCAAATATTTATTGGGAAGTTCTTTCTCGGTTGCATCAACGGATACATTTATTTTAATTCGATGATGAGTAGATGGTATACGAACTAACAACGGAGTTGTAGGTGCAGGAACCACTCCGGCCTCTGACTTGATTACTTGTCTGTTATCGTAATACGAAATATTGGTGATGTAAGTCAACAAGTCAGGAATTATTTCCTGAGTTCCTGTTTCGATCTTTGATATTAAATTACATTTTTTGGTTCGGGTATGTGTATGATCTCCTTCCGAATAAGCCTCATTCAATCGAATAGAATATCTGGTGGTATCAGTTTCATCCGTTAAAAATAACTTATTTAGTGATATTCTCGACGTGGCTGACTCGATGTAAGGGAAAGCAATCGACGAGACTGGATCCATGACTCAAGCAAATGAAGTTTGTATATTATAATGGGAATTGCATTCGTGTTCCTTGTGAACAAATAGAGCCGTCGGTGCAATTAGGTAAACTTAGAGCTTGAATTTGGTACTTATAGTCACAGGCTGATGATGTGTGTTTGTTCGGTTGGAAGTAGTGATGGCACAGAAATGATAATCGATTAAAAGGCTATTTCATGAAATTTCTATTGTGCGGTCAATTTGTTTAGGGAAGAGACAAGTCTCACTTGAGCTTTACAAAAAAAAAAAAAAAAAGAGTGAGAAAAACCTCGAAGATAAACAAACAAGAAAAGTGAAGATACAATCATACTCCAAGTTTTGCTTTGAAAGTACATCACTTCCAGTATAAAAGATCTTCTACTGCCATTCTCTATACAATTAGACATGCAAAAAAAGAATGCGAATTCTGTGGATCGAACACAGGACCTTCAGATTAACTGTGACTGGAGTTTGAACTTCAGTCTGACGCTCTCCCAACTGAGCTAAATCCGCAAACAAGAACCCACGGCGGGAGTCGAACCCGCAATCTTTTGATTAGAAGTCAAACGCGTTAACCATTACGCTACGCAGGCGCTTTCTTGTGTTGATTTGTTTTTCTGCTTCACCAGACAAGCATGCATTTTTAAAAAAAACCTTTGTACACCAAAAAAGACCGACTTCTTTTTTCAAAAAAAAAAATGACAATATACTTCCTTTTACTCTTGACTTAAAAGACTAAGTTTACTCAAATTTGATAGTCTTAGTATTGACAAATAGCTTATCTGATAAAGTTGATTATATAAAAAGGTATATGTGTTCGCCAGCGCTGAAGATCAGAGCCTTGAATAAAGTTGGATTACAGCATTCTGTTTCATATTCTTTACGATGGTGAAGTCAATTCCCATTATGTTAGTATCAACTCAGCATGTATTTTGGCTGATGCAAGCTTCATGCGGGAAAAATTGCTGGACCTCCATTCATTCTTCAATAGACGACTTTCATTTCTCACAAACTAGAACCTGTTGTATTCCTAGTTTTCAAGACATTTTTGACAATGATTTTCTAAATAACATACTCATTGGCACTAACATTGATTCTTCCAAAAAGATCATTACGTCTTTTCAAAGAAGGGTTTATGAAACACTAGTTCATCCTTTTTCATTTGTATTATTCTTAACATTTTGTTTTCTTCCTTTGCTAGATTCCTGCTCTAGGCTCTAGTAAGAAAAGCTTCAGGTCGTTTCAAGCTACGTTAGGCACTTCTTCTTCGGGTGTACTTTCCCAAATAATTCATTTATATAGATTAACCAGTTCAGTCGTGAAAGCAATATGTTCATCTTGCGGTGCCTCATTCTGTTTCTATTCGCATATTGTTTCAAAAAATCTGGCAAATGTTACAAAATTCAACAGAATGCGAAGATGCGAGAAGTCAAATTCGAAAAGCGAAAAAAAAAAAGCAAGACAGAGACTCATTAGTCAAATTTTGTAGCTGCCGATACTCATGAACAAGGATCATCATTCATGAATAGGTTGTTCCGATATTCTGTCTCGAAACCATATCATAGTAATCTGAGAGCAATTTCCCGATCAATTCACCTGCTTTCAAAGTATCACCTACCATCAATAAGATACCTCAGCATGAAGAGATCAGTGAATGAAACTATTACTCTAAATGAGTCAGAGCTGAATATCCGTAACTTATTGGTCAAGTTCTGTGATTATCATAACTCACTCCCTCAATGTGATCCCAGCAAGCATTTAGAATTAAGAATAACAGGTGGTTGGGTTAGAGACAAATTATTAGGAAATGATAGTAACGATATTGATATTGCCATTAATTTTTTATCGGGTGAAGAATTTGCTACACAATTACATGGTTACGTACATGAATATCACCCAGAATTAGAATTGAAAGCTTTCCATAAGATCAAGAAGAATCCTGCAAAATCGAAGCATCTTGAAACTTGTACTACTAAATTATTTGGCTTGGACATTGACTTTGTCAATTTGAGAAATGAGCAATACACTAAGGAAAGTAGAGTTCCGGTAATCGAATGTGGTACAGCAGAAGAAGATGCATTAAGAAGAGATGCTACTTTGAATGCATTATTCTACAACTTGAATAAGAATCAAATTGAGGATTTTACTGGAAGAGGTTTAGAAGATTTGAGAAATGGTATCTTAAGGACCCCTTTACCTCCACTACAAACGTTCCTCGATGATCCCTTGCGTGTTTTAAGGTTGATTAGATTCGCAAGTCGATTTAACTTTTTGATTGAAGTCGGGTCATTAGATGCCATGAGAAATCCAGAACTCAAATCAACGTTGATCACCAAGATTAGTAGGGAAAGAGTTGGGACTGAAGTTGAAAAAATCTTGACAAGCTCAAATCCAGAATATGGATTAAACCTCTTGAATCATGTTGATTTGGCCGATACTATTTTTAATGTAGGCAGCTTCCATGATACTATTTTCAAATTTAATGATTCAGCAATGACTAATGAGTTTGTGCAAAAAACCGCCGAACTCAAGAAAAGAATTGATAAAATTACTATTTTCAAACCCATTTTTGATAAGATTATTCTTGAGAACGGTTTCCAAAAATTCACTCCATTTTATAACGAATCAATGAGCATTGAATCCACGAGAAAGTTATTTTGGCACACTGCCATTCTTGGCCATTATGGCTCTTTATCTGCCAAGCTTAATGATAAAAAGCCAGTCGGATACCTGATAGTTGAGCTCATACTCAAAGAAGGTCTCAAATTCGGGAAATCCGACTTCGAACCCGTTTCTAACATAATCAAAGAGTTTGAATCATCTCATCAAATTTTGGATACGTTTTTCCAGAACCCAGAAGCCTTGAAAAGATCTGACATTGGTATCTATTTGAGGAAATTCCGCAATTATGCCCCATTGAACATCATTTGTAATTGTTTCAATGATATCATCCATCAATTGAACGTTCAGCCTACTGCCGATAGTGTTCCCTCTCCTGTTCCAAATCCAGCATCTCTTTCAGATAGTGATTACAACATGGTCCTTAAAACTATACAAGACTACAATGAACTTTTTGTCTATATCCAAAATAAGGATTTAAGCGAAGTTGACAGCCTCAAACCCATTCTTGATGGTAAAACCCTCTCGAAGAAACTCGACAAAAAACCAGGTCCATGGATGAGCGTGGCGACACAACACGTGCTAGTTTGGCAATTGGATCATCCTAATGGCACTCAAGAAGAGTGTTTAGATCACATCAAACTGTTATCCTCATTCTAGGGTGATATTACACTCCTCTTGTACATATCTTACTGTTGTATATAAATGCATTCGAACTCCAGTCTAACATGTAAATTATTGTCCGTAACTTGCATACATGTAATAAGTACATTTTAAACTGCTAACGTGCATCTCCTGGTTCACCGAGTCGTGCATGCAGGACAACCTCATTTGAAAAACTGAAAAAAAAAAAAAATCAGTCATAACCACAAAGAGTAGTTTCGTATAGCGCTCAAAATGAATGAAAAAATAGTTGAACTTTTCTTTTTTTCTTTTATTTGAATTAGACTTCATAGTACTTTCAGCTAAATAACTACCCAGATATAACTATTGCCTTTCTCAACAACTATGTCCAAAGTTGAAAAGGTTTCAATCCTAGGTTCTGAAACCATCCATGTCGGATATGGTATTCAGGACCACATCGTTGATGAGACTATTTCTAATAAGGTCTCCTCCACCTACGTTATTATAACAGATACCAATATGGCTCAAACCAAACCTTTTTCAAAATTGGTGAAAAGTTTCGAACAAAAATTGAGTGAAAAGAGACCCGAATCCCGTTTACTTTCCTATTTTGTTTCCCCAGGTGAAAATAACAAAAACCGTGAAACCAAAGCTGCCGTTGAAGATTTCTTATTGCAAAAAGGTTGTACTAGAGATACCGTTATTCTTGCTGTCGGTGGTGGTGTCATTGGTGATATGATCGGTTTCGTGGCTGCTACTTTCATGAGAGGTGTTAGAGTTATTCAAGTTCCAACCAGTTTATTAGCCATGGTTGACTCATCAATTGGTGGTAAAACTGCTATTGACACTCCATTGGGTAAAAATTTTGTGGGTGCTTTCCATCAACCCGATTACGTGTTTGTCGATGTTTCCTTCTTGGAAACCTTGCCAACACGTCAATTCATCAATGGTATGGCTGAAGTTGTCAAAACTGCTGCCATTTGGGATGAAAAAGAGTTCACCAGACTCGAAAATTTCGCAAAAGACTTTATTACTGTAGTCACTGCTGATGATATCGAATTATCCTCAATCAAGGAAGATTTGGTTAAAACCGTTCTAGGCTCAATCAAAGTTAAAGCTGAGGTTGTTTCTTCGGATGAAAAGGAATCCAGTTTGAGAAACTTACTTAACTTCGGTCACACAATTGGTCATGCTATAGAAGCTATTGTAACTCCAGAAGCTTTACACGGTGAGTGTGTTTCTATTGGTATGATAAAGGAAGCTGAATTAGCTAGATACCTAGGAATTTTGGGCCCTGTCGCAGTTGCTAGATTGTCCAAATGTCTTACCGCTTATAGCTTACCAGTTTCTCTTGAAGACAAGGTATTCTTAAAGAGAGTCGGTAACAAGATTCATAACGTCCAATTGGATCCTTTGTTAGCCAAAATGGCCATTGATAAGAAAAATGATGGTAGCAAGATCAGATGTGTTTTATTAGAATCAATAGGGAAATGTTACCAATTAAAAGCTCATCAAGTTTCTAAGAGAGATTTGGGTTTTGTGATGACTGATGAAGTGTTGGTTCACACTTTCGATCCAGACTGCACCCCAACTACCAATATTGTTATTCCTCCTGGTTCTAAGTCTATTTCGAATAGAGCCTTGGTGTTAGCTGCATTGGGTTCCGGTACTGTCAAAATCAAAAACTTGTTACACTCAGATGATACCAAACATATGTTGGATGCCGTCTCCTCATTAAAGGGTGCTGAAATTGGTACTGAAGACAACGGTGAAACCATTGTTGTTAAAGGTAACGGTGGTAATTTAATTACCTGCGATGAATCTTTGTATTTGGGTAATGCTGGTACTGCTTCTAGATTCCTTACTACGGTTGCTTCCTTGGTTGGTGTTAATCCTAAATCTAAGAAGCATGTCGTGTTGACTGGTAATGCTAGAATGCAAGAAAGACCAATTGGTCCTTTGGTCGACGCTTTAAGATCAAATGGCTCTTCTATCGAATACATGAATAGGGAAGGATCTTTACCTTTGAAAATTGAAGCCGGTAGAGGTTTAAAGGGTGGTAGAATTGAACTTGCCGCTACTATTTCTTCACAATATGTTTCTTCAATCTTGATGTGTGCTCCTTATGCTCAAGAGCCTGTCACTTTATCTTTAGTCGGAGGTAAGCCAATATCTCAATTGTACATAGATATGACTATTGATATGATGAAGGCTTTTGGTATTTCCGTAACCAAGTCTGAAACTGAAAAATATACCTACCATATACCCCAAGGTTCCTATGTGAATCCACCTGAGTACATTGTTGAATCCGATGCTTCTTCAGCAACTTATCCGTTAGCTTTTGCTGCACTCACCGGTACGTCATGCACTGTTCCAAACATCGGCTCATCGTCCTTACAAGGTGATGCCAGATTTGCAGTTGATGTTTTGAAACCCATGGGTTGTAAAGTTGAGCAATCTTCCACATCTACAACCGTTACTGGTCCTCCAAGAGGTCATTTGAAGCCCTTACCACACGTTGACATGGAACCTATGACCGATGCCTTTTTAACTGCATCTGTAGTTGCAGCTGTAGCCAAAGATTCCAACAACCAAAGCACCCAAATTACCGGTATTGCCAACCAAAGAGTGAAAGAATGTAACAGAATTTTAGCAATGGTCACTGAATTAGCAAAATTTGGAGTCAAAGCCAATGAATTGCCAGATGGTATTGAAATACATGGATCTGACTACCGTGATTTAGTTACTCCTTCTGCTAAGAAAGGAGGTGTCAAAACTTATGATGATCATAGAGTTGCTATGTCTTTTTCATTATTGGCTGGTTTATGTAAAGATCCCGTTTTGATTCAAGAAAGGTCCTGTACCGGTAAGACCTGGCCGGGCTGGTGGGATACTTTGCACACTAAGTTCAATGTTACTATTGATGGCCATGAGTTACCCAAAGACTTGGCAAATGTCAATTCATTGATCGATAAGCATGCCAACAATGACAAGAGCATTATTGTTATTGGTATGAGAGCTGCTGGTAAGACCACTTTAAGTAAATGGATGGCATCATTCTTAGGATTTAAACTCATTGACTTGGATGATGTGTTCGAAGAAAAACTTGGCGCAGATATCAGAGATTATATTAAGGAACATGGTTGGGAAGCTTTCCGTGAACATGAAGCTAAAATTGCCGCAGAAGCATTTGCCCAATATCCAACTGGTTATGTCCTCTCTACAGGAGGTGGTATTGTTGAAGGGAAAGCTTCCAGGGATCTTTTAAAAACTTACACCAAATCAGGTGGGATTGTTTTACACTTACACCGTGACTTGGATGAAACTGTCACTTTCTTAAGCTCTGACAAAACCAGACCTGCCTTCGTTGATGAGATTAGAGGAGTTTGGGAAAGAAGAGAACCATGGTACCATGAATGTTCCAACTATCACTTCTATTCTTCTCACTGTTCTAATGAAGTCGAATTCAAGCAACTCAGAATGTCATTCATCAACTATATTAAAACTATCACTGGTTTGAAAATCACTGACATTCCAACTCAAAGATCCGCTTTTGTGAGTTTGACTTACCCCGATTTAAATGATAGCAATGTCAACCTTGAAGAAATTACTACTGGTTGTGAAGCTGTTGAATTAAGAGTTGACCTTTTGAAATCTTACACCAAGGAATTTGTAGGTGATCAAACTGCCACTTTGAGAAAAAATACTACTTTGCCAATTATTTTCACCATCAGAACTAAATCTCAAGGTGGTAAATTCCCTGATGATGATTTAGAAAAGCTTGAAGAACTTAGTTTGTTGGGTATAAAATTGGGTGTTGAATATTTAGATGTTCAATTGACCAATTCGAATGATTTCATTCAAACAATCTTGGATAGAAAAGCATTTACCAGAATCCTTGGTTCATACCACGATTTTACTGGTGAACTCAAATGGGATAATGTTGAATGGAGCAATAAATATAACCAAGCTGTTTCATTGAATGTTGATGTCGTGAAGTTGGTTGGTACTGCCACCACTTTTAAAGATAACTTGGATTTGGAAACTTTCAGAGCCAGTAAGACTTTGAAACCATTAATTGCCATTAATATGGCTGAAAGTGGTAAATTGTCGAGAGTGTTGAACCCAATTCTTACTCCTGTCACGCATGAGCTTTTACCATTTAAGGCTGCTAAAGGACAATTGACTGTTTCCGAAATCAACAAGGCATTTGCTGAGATTGGTGGATTTGTCGAGAAAGAATTCACGGTTGTTGGCTCTCCAATCCAACATTCCAGATCTCCCAACTTACATAATGCTGTCTACGCTAAATTAAATTTACCTTATCTGTTTGGTAGATTTGAATCAAGTGATGCTTCTGAAGTTTATGAAAAAGTGATTAAAAAAGAAAACTTCGGTGGTTTGGCTGTCACCATGCCTCTCAAGTTAGACATCATGAAATACGTCGATGAATTATCCGATGCTGCTAAGATCATTGGTGCCGTGAATACCGTTATACCAATTGCTGATCAACCAGGTAAATATTATGGTGATAATACTGATTGGATTGGTATTTCCAACTCATTCATCAGACATGGTGTGCCTAGTATCGAAAATTCTAGCATCAACGGGTTAGTTGTTGGTGGCGGTGGAACTTCTAGAGCTGCTGCTTATGCTTTGCACGAGATGGGTTGTAAGAAAATCTACATGATTAATAGAACTGCATCCAAGTTGGTTGAAATTAAGGATTCTTTACCTAAAGATTTCAACATTGAAGTGTTGGAAACTGTGGAACAAGTTGAAAATGCTGATACAGTATCTCTAGTCGTGTCCTGCGTTCCAGCAGACAAGCCACTTGATGAAACTTTGTTGAATAAATTGGAAAGATTGTTGTTAAAAGGCGGGAAACAACAAATTGGTGGTTTCACTCCTACTTTGTTAGAAGCTAGCTACAAACCTAGAGTGACTCCCGTGATGAGAATTTCCCAGGAGAAATATAAATGGAATGTTGTGCCTGGTTGTGAAATGTTGATCAACCAAGGTGAAAGACAGTTCCAACTTCATACCAACTTCAAACCTCCTTATAGAGTCATTAGTGAAGCGGTTTTGTCAGACTCCTAGACGTTTTACTTTATTTTATATATTATTTTATCGTTTTCAATAAATCCTGACTTTCCCTATAAATAGCATCGAAATAAGTATCGAAATATGCATCTAATCATCTAAAGTTAAGATGAGCTCATCGGAATAACTCGCGAATGACACGGGCCATGTCGGAAAATCTTTGCTGCTTATCAAAAAATGTCTATTTTTTTTTGTTTTCTGTTTTTGCACCAAAATCCGCAGCCTGCATAGAGTCACAGAAAAGAAAAAAAAAAAAAGAAACGACAATGTCTTTTTCTTTTTTTTTAAGAGATGAGGGGAGTATGGTTGAGCAGCCAATCACCAAATTTTTTTGGGCAATAAATACGCTTAATAATCCTTTTTGTTTGCATAAACTCTGGTTGATAATAGAAACACGATTATTGAAGTTGTTTTTCATTCCTTCTTTCTGGCATACATATCGTCTATTATTGTTGTGATACAGAAATACTCTATCGTGAGTTGGACTACCAAAACATATGATACCAGAGCTTACAATACATACTTATGGCTCTTTGCAAACTGCTTTACGAAGCAGTTTGAATCAAAGAGCAGTTCAATTTATCAGACTACATTCTTCTTCTAGTGGGTTCTTCAGTAATGTTAGACATTATTTCTTGTCCAAACGTAAACAGGAGGATGATCAAAACGATGAGGTGAACCCCTATATTCAGTACCCCCTTGTGACATCTGAACAAATGAAGCGAATTAGTAACGACAAATATAAATTTGATTTTGCTCATGCTTCCTATGCTTTCCACAGTACTGAATCTGATCCTACCATTCATTCCTTGAGTGATTTGACCGATCCAACCCTGTTGAACACATTATTACCTAGAAGAAGACCAGTGGGTTCTCCTGCTGATACTCTTTCAATAAAAGCAGGTGATGATGCCATGTTAGTCTCACCCACCGTGTTGGCTATTGCTGATGGGGTATCAGGTTGGGAAAGTAAAGGTGAACAATGTTCATCTGGAATTTGGTCTAGATCCATGGTGGAAACGTTAAGTAGACTTATGACGGAATATAAGGTGAATCATTCTCCTCATCATTTAAATAAACGTGATATTGACCAAATTCTCGATGATTCATATCTTCACACTTCTCATTTAATGGATCTTCAAGATATGAAAGGCTCCTCGACTTTAATCTTGGGTATGTTGAGTGGTGAATACTTAAAGATGATCAGCATTGGTGACTCGAAGATTTATATCATTCGTGATGGAGAAATCATTAAAACTAATCAAGAACAAATGGTTTCTGATTTATGTCCTCAACAAATTGGAACTCAAACTTTAAACTCCTTGCCTTCAGAAATATCCTGGGTTGACTCAATCAAATTAGAGGTTGATGATATTATTGTTATTTGCTCGGATGGGATCTCGGATAATTTATACGAGTGGGAAATAGTTCACTTTATCGACGAGTACTTGAGCATTCGTAAGGACAATTTGCGTAAAGTTGCCAATAAGTTATTAATGAGAGCTAAAGAAGTTGGATTTGATGACTATGCATACACTCCTTACAATGAAAAAGTTAACAGTCTACCAGAAGCAAAATTTGGTAAAAAATCAATCACAGGAGGCAAGCTCGATGATATGTCAATTGCTATAGCTAGAGTTGTACCCAATGCAAAGTCTAAGTCTACTTGAGGGATCATATTATTTCCCTGATACAAAGGGGAACAAGTACTGTTCCAATCAATTCTTTGAGAAGCATCAAAAAATTAAACACTAATATAATAGTATAATAAAATTTAACAAAAACAAAAACACGGGAAATCATTTGGGAATCATATCCAGGTTGGGAAAACTTTTGCATTATATTTCACATTCAGTCATTGTGATTGTACCATAGATCATATTATTACTCTCTCAGTTCTTTAATAATTTGTATAATATTATTTTTCAAAAGCTTATTTGCATGTCAAACCATTTATATGACTTTAATAGATATTAATAATTATCAATACTACTTACTTTATAGTACTTGAAGTGACCTTGTCAAAAGTCGATTCATTACTACAACCTAATATATAATATAGTTTTTATTTTTGTTCTATAGTACACAGTATATACAGTTTTTAATTTTTATTTAAATTTATTATATGAATTTGAATGTTTAATCTTTTCAAAGAGAAGCAACTTCAGAGAAGTACTGTCTTAAAATCAATGAAAGCATTTCTGGAAGTTCGTTAATATTTCTCACAACCACATAAAATTCGAAGGGGAAAGAATCCAAGTACTTGTCAACTTTCAAGTTCATAGCACCAGTGACAGGGTCTGTTACATAGCTGACTTGTGACATGTCCAAAATTGACTCGTTTGAATTGATTCCATCAATGACAACAAACACCAACATAATTTTCTCCTCCCTAGCTTTTCTAACCAAAGCCTGGATTGTTTCATGATCTTCACAAACACCATCAGATATGATTATTTGCAATTGCCATAAGTCACTATTTGATACAGATCTGGCATTTTCAAATATTTTCAATGCCTTGTTGCATAGCAACTTGATATCCGTTCTGGTCTGCTGGAAGTCAAACCATTGGAAAATTCTCGTACCTGATTCTTGATTATTGAAGGGTTTGTCGAATGGATGAACTAACTTGACATCTTCACCAAATCTTACAATAGAAAGACCACCACTTTCCAATTGAGTCAATGCCTTAGAAACCAATGCAATACTATGGAATGCTAGCTCAGTTGATTTACTCTCACTCATAGACTTGGAATCATCAACAGCAATCATGATTTGATACTGTCTCTTGGATGGCTTGGTTCTTCTTAACCAGATTTTATCCTTACGGAACTCAGAGGCAATATAAGGGATAATTCTCTTCATGTTCAACCTCTTACCAGTCTTATAGTCACCCCTCAATTTGGTAGCCAATGTTGGTTCTAAAATAAGTCTCAATTGCTCACATAATCCTGAAGCCAATTCTTGTGTTGAAAGTTCACTATGCTTCCATAACTCACGAGCTTCTTCAACAGACCGTGGTGGTTCTTCAACGTCAATATTGATATCCATGTCGTCAATTGAGCTCTTCTCCAAGTCTCCATTGAATTTTTCTTCATCAAATTCAGACTTCACGATCAATTCATTCTCGATCTCGCCGCTCTTTCTTTCGCCAATGAATCCCCCCTTAGTTTTACCTTCAAAATCAGCATCAGGGTCAATATCAGCGTCGTCTTGATTCACTTCTTCAGCAGCATCATCAATGTCCATGTTATCATCTTGCTCTTCTTTAACTTCTTCTTTCATTTCATTTGATTGCTCCTCTACGGGTTCATCATCGTCAATGGCTTTATCTTCGTCAATTGATTGAATTTGATCTTTATCGGCAGCGCCAAGAGCTTGAGTATCATAATCGGTATTTTCACCCTCAATATGTTGGAATTCGTCAGGTCTTTCATTAGCCTTTTGGTCTACTGTCTCTTCCTTCTCTTCTTTGACAGCCTCTCTGATTTCTTGGTGACGACGATGAAATTCTTTCAAAGAATCACCCAATTCCTTTAATGATTCTTTTGCCATATCACGAGCATCATCTTGAGCAGCTGAATCTTCTTCATTTTCTTTCTGCTGATCTGTCATCGACGCACCACCAGTAGCCCCAATATCATCATTCTCTTCGGAGACTTGGTTGTCTGCACCTTCTCCTTGTTCACCAGACTCAGTTTGAACTGCTGCATCTTTATCTAAATCAGCGTCATCATTATTATCATCTGCACCATCAACACCTTCAGCCTTTTCTTGGCCCTCATCTTCATCATTTCCTCCCTCTTCTTTATTCGTGTCTTCTTCCTTTCCATCAATGGCTTCTTCTTCTGAGTCAAATGCATCCTCATTAATACCAGTGTCGCCATCAGCATCTTGAGGTTCCTGTTTCTCATCTTCATTGTCTTCTGCATCTTCTTCGTCCTCATTCTTATCGTGTTCATCTTCACCTTCTTGGTCACCAAGTTCCGGTTCTTCGTTATCTTGATCTTGTTTTTGATCATGTGCATTCTCTTCTGGTTCATCAACATCCATTTTATCATCAAATTCTTCATTGTCCTCGTCTTCATCGTCATCTTTTTCTTCGTCACCATCAAGATTCATGTCTTCAGGTAACTCAAGTGCTTCCGTTTCAGGCACATGTTCTTCAAGCTGTTCATTTTCGTCATTTTTCACTTCATCATCCTGTTCACCTACATCCTTATCTTGACCATCAGGATCATCGCCGTCTTCTTCCTCGTCTTTATTGTCACCATTCTCGTCTTCTTTCTGGTCTTTTTGTCTATCCTTGTTTTCATTATCTTGTTCATCGTCTTCATTCGCTTCCATATTTTCATCGTTCGTCGAATTTTCAGGAACTTTTTCAGAGTCTTTCTCTTTATCATTTTCTTTGGCTTCCTCGTCCCACATCTTTTCGTCGACTGCGTTTGGATCGAGGTCATCAATATCATCAATTTCTTCATCCAATTCCTCATTCTCATCATCTCCGTCATCATCATCATTTTCTTGGTCGGAGGCCTCTTCTAAATTTCCAGCCATGTCACCTTCCATATCAACGGCATCGTCGTTCTCATCATCATTCTCGTCCTTTTCTTTGTTTTCTTCATTTGGCTGTTGAGCATCTTCTGTTAAGTCATCATCCTGTTCAACATCTTTAGAGTTATTATTTACTCCTTCGCCATCACCCAATCCAGTACCATCTTGAAGATTATCATCTTCTTTCTGTTCATTTGGTGGTTGAGGGGAACAGAAACCTTTTGTAGCTAATGTATATAACACATTCGACAAGACAAACGTAGATTTTGAAGTAGAAACATAGTTCTCCCTTGCCTTTTTGAATATGCTTAATATCAACTTAGTGTAAGAGTGGAGAAGTGGTAACGTGAATGAGGCCAAGGCAGAAGTCAATTTAGATGTTGTGCAATCATGCTCAATAAGACCAATCATAGAGATTGTAGACTTCATTTTTTCAACAACATTTTTATGATGAGAAGATTTGATGTAGCTGAACAAACGTTGTTGCGAAAGTACTAGCCATCCATCATCTTCATCTGTAATAGCCCCTGATTGGCATTCAATAACCTTTTGCACTGAAACGAGTATTGCATTGGATAACTTCCTGAAACTACCTTCAATCTCTTCCAAAGTTTTGATATCTGTGAGAGAGGTCGAAGAGTTAATAAATGGCATATAATCTATGTCTTCAAGTATCTTCAAAACGAGTTCGGCAATAAAAGATGTGTTATTGTGGGCGTTCTTCCAACCATTCAATTTGAGAATAACATCTTTATAAAAGACCTTGAATTCCTCGATAAACAAATTTGTTGAATTGTCGACCGTGTTTTTGTCCAAAGCTTCCAATTTATTTCTCAATTCACCAACCTTCGTCCTGATTTCATAGAAGATTGTAGAAGACGAAGTACAGCCTAGTGAAATACTAGAATTCACCAGAGATATAGCGAAGTCAGCTATTTTTGGTAACCAGAAAATAACTTTCCTTATCTGGCTTAAGTTGAATTTGGTTGATTCAACAAGGGTGGCTCTCTGGAAGTGCATATCTTCATCAATTGAGCTGGAAACTCTCTCAAAGGTACTGTAGAGCTCACTCAAGCAGTTGACAGAGTTAGATAAGTCCAACAAAGGCTTCCTGGTGGTTATCAAAGAGAATATGAGATTCTCGGCAGCTGCAAGACCCTTCTCGGCATCAACCTGTGGAACATCATCAGCAACATTAGAAACAGCTGCCCTCAATCTTGGAAGAAGATCCAATATTCTGAAATAATATGTATCAGATCCTTTGAGTAAAGACGAATCAAAAGAAACACTGTTACTCAAAATTACATTAACAGTGGCCTGTATAGATTGGATGTCTTTTCTGTGATGCACCTTCAACCCCAGTCTTCTGATTTCACGCAAAGTATCACTCAATAGCTTTCTCTTCTGTGTTTTCAAAGTGGCGACCAATTTCTTAGTCTTATCATTCAACACCAGTGGAGTCTCATTGCGAAGACGTTCTACTTCTTGAATAAGATCACGAGTAAAGTCTTCTAAATTAGGCAAATGTTCATCAGAAATACGAGATACGTATATTGACATATTTTTGTCAATAATGGAAATATCTTGGAGCCTTTTTGGTCTTTCATTCCAGGACTGTATTTCACGACACAAAATAGTACTTTTTTCAACATCGTTCACCAGAGCTTGGAATGATGGTAAATCTATCAAAGCAGTAGAAACTGAACTATCAAATGCTAAACCTTCTTCAATGATTGCAGTTATAGAGGTGGCTAATAGAGCGCGATACTTCCTAACAACCTTGTATAAGTTATTATGAGAGCGGCGAGCACTTTGTTTTAGGGCATCAATGTTAACATCTTTCCAACTGGCAAGAAGTATCACTTCAGAAACATCCTTTTCCAATTTTTTCTTGCCGGCATCAATTCTTGAAATAACTGTGGCTGAAAATTGCTCGTAGAATTCAATGAAATTTGAAAGAGCATTGAAAGTGACGCTATTGGGAGATATTAATGCAACGTGGTTTTTAAATGCTTTAAGCAAATTCATTCTTGGTACAAACTCACCATAGGTTGCTTGGCTCATGAAGATATTCAAAGCAGCTAACAACTTAACAACGTCAGATTCGTCACTATTTTCTTCGCTGGAACAGGGAATAATAATCGTTTCGAAGAGATGGAACCACCATTTACCTATATTGTCCTCAAGGACAGAGTCTTCATACTTGAACAATGACTTCCATGTCGAAAGCTCCAATTTTCTCCATGTAACAATTAATTGGGTCAAATCATCAAATATGGGTTTGAGCGTAACCTGCTTCGAAGCATATTTTTCCCATTCTGCAATGTAAGTATAGATCTGTTCCACTTTCTGTAAAAGCTTGGAAACAGGACTATTTATCAGAAAATTCAAAAATTCCTCTGAAGCCCTTGCAATATTTTGTAAAGTTGCGTGTTCGGGCCATTGGCAAAGTAATTTGGTGATTGACAGATGAACAGTGGTAATATATGAGATCGCACGTTTGAATTCAGAAGGTGAACTTCCACGATAGAAGTCGATTTCATCATTCACAGAGCCGAGCGCTAATAATGAATCTGAGATGGAATTCAAAACAGAAGCCAAGTACGATGAGGAATTCACACCTAATGATAGGTCGTTTTCATAAGACATTAAAACTTCACATAGATAGGAGCCATCTCTCATTAATGTCTTGAGATCTATCTCTGAGTTGAAAGAAAATTGAGCAACGTAAAGTCTTCCCAATTTAGCATAAAGCTTTTCAAACGAGTCATTTGTTTTGACGGAATCGATGTTCACTTCCATGACCTCTTCAAAATCAGGAAATAAAGACTTAAAGTCGCCCTCAATATCAGTATCTGGATCTGAATACTTATACAAAGACCCTTGTTGAGCAGACTCTTCCTCCTGTTTCATCCGACGAAGAGACCATCTATAATAAAGTGATTGAAATGCACCCTGAAGGACAATATTTAATGTCTGATCATTCTTCTCCTTCTTGTGGGCAAAAACAACTTGTAGAAAATACAACATGATATTCTCTGGAACAACTGAGTCCACATTTGACTTTTTTGCAAGGTCTTTTGCAATTTCGAATGTTTTAAGGACAGTCTTCTGGTTGGCAATAGATACCACATCAACGGGAAATCCTTTATTCAAAGAGAAGGACGCCTTTTTATCCCTATTGGATAAAGCAAGTAGCTCAAACCCGAATTTAAGTCCATAGACATAACCACGTAAAATATCATTCAAGTCAGAATAAATCAAATAGTTCAGATTCAAACGGGCCAAGAATTGTGAAGAATTGTTCTGGAAGATGTCAATCATTTTTGCACTGCTATCAGACAGCCCCTCTGCAGCTCGGATTAAGTTTTCAATGGGCTCAATATCAATTGTTGAATCCATGAATGCTTTCCATTCTTCGAAGAGGGGATCTATGGCCTGATCTCTTCTGAAAACTCGAGGTTTGGTAGGGGTTTCCGAGTCCTCAACTTTTGGTAACAAAGTCTCAAGGTAAAGCTTTTTACCGCTCGTTATTTCACGAACACAGGACCAGGAGCTCGCCAACTGAGCGCACGCATCTTGCTGATATTCAAAGTTTTTGTAGATAACGTGTTCTTTGATGGCGGGGTCATAGGCAGAACTAGGAACATATAATTGAATTGCACCACAAGAAAAAAGAATCCATGCTTTTCCTAGGTTCTCTAAACTTTTTGAAGTAGATGCACAATGCAATGCTGGGAGTAAATATTCACGAGTTACTGTAAAAAAGGCTTCATCACCTGACAGCTCCATGATATTAAGTACCCTGTAAGAAAGCACTTCATCAAAATTGCCATTTATAGTAAGGTCAGCGAGCTTCTCAAAAATTTCCGGAGAGAAGGATTGGCGATGAGCTTGAATCAAATGGCTAAACCAAGTTCTGAGAACGGAATTGAAATAGTTGAGTTGATCTGCCAATAGAGCACCCGAGTTTTCGATAAGCTTCTTTCCCAATAAAGTAAGGTCATCCATACCCTGTGTGAAATATTTACCTGAACGATTGTCAAATTTGACACTTTTGGACAAGGTCGAGGTAATTATTTCATTAGTGAATAACCCAGAAATGTAAGATTCGTATCTTCCATCTTTAATCTTAAATAAACTATCAAAAATAGAGGGGTATGGACTGAATAACTTTCCCTTGATTGCCTTAGACAAACTCAATGTGGATTTTTCAGATAAACTGGATAAAGATAAGATCTCAGACACATTCGATCCGGATCCTAAAGAGGTTTCCACAAAGTTAGATAACAATGTGAACTCGTATTTAAAATCATTTTGACGCTTATAAATGAATGTTCCCGAGACCTCTTTTAATCTTGAAATACCGCTTTGAAGTTTCGATGACAAATCCTCAAACTCCTCGTCCGAAACCTTATTAGACAAAACATCCTCATAAAGGTCGATTATCAATGCCCTCAAGTTATCAAGTAATTCAGATGTGTCATTGAATTGCTCTTGAGCAACCTCATCAAATTCGGAGGCAATACTCATTACAAGAGCAGTATTGGCCCATGAGGCTTCAGATGATGGATACTCTTGTCTGAAATATTCCCATATCTTACTCATTGATAAACCTGATTTAAGCTCTAAATCAGAGCCGAATTTTCGAATGGCAGCCAATAAATCGCCCAACATTACTTGAACTAACTTATTTCCCTCATATTTAGAAGCCCATTGTAATATTAAGTTTTGGAAAACTCTAAGCTTTGCTTCATTTTGTTCCAGAGAAGAATTAAGCAAACATTTCCAGATCATATGAAGCTCCCATAAAGCCCCATAAACTTTATCACATTGGAAAATAGTTTCAGATAAGCTATTTTCAAATGTCTTCTTGATGAAATCACTGGTAGTCTTTACAAATTGATAAATGCCTAGTCTGGGTGGTTTTTTTATACTCCTCCCTAATTCGAAAGCAGCCGATTTCTCAATATATGTCAAATCTGATATTTTACCAGATGAGGCTCTTTCCTCCAATGCATGCATCAAAAAAGATGCTTCTAAGATATGAGATGCCATTTCTATCAAAAATGTTGGCTCTGACGAGCTTACGGATGGGTATTTCTTCGACAAAGTTGTTTGGATATAGTTGTTAAAGAGAGGATGCACGTGTTGATTTCTAGTGAAATTTATCTCAGAACCTATTATTGAAAATGCTCTTTTTGATGGACCCTCATATGTCGCAAATAACTTCTCAAGAAGGCCATTCTGTGTGAAAAAGTCTAATTTTGACACCAATTCACTAATAAAATCCTTGAACTCGTTGGAAAATTCTGAGGTTGAAGAAATAGTTCTATGGATCAACCTTAATGATTCTATTTGTACGAATGGAAGGGTGCTTATAACAGCATTTGTTCTTTCAACATTATCACTTGAGCGTTCAAAAAGATCATTTAATAGGGCAAAGGGCCTTAACCATGATGAATTAGAGGGAGTAAAGCTGATCATAGGTTTGAATGACATATCACCAACACTGAGTGATTCCATCTTTTCTAGTAAGTTATCAGTAGTTTCAGACTTGGAAACGATGTTCAAACCAAGTTTCTCTGCATCAAAACTGGAAGCCCTTTCCTTTAATGGTTGCATGTATATTTCAATCCCTCTATTACGCATTGCACGGGATAATTCCCCATATTTCGGATCGACTGTTAAAAACAATCTGAAGTTTGGATGAGGTTTCAATTCTCGGGGCAGGCCATCTTCGGAGCTGCACTCATTGATAATTAAGCTACCATTGGTTTCTAATAAAGAGTTTAATCTATCCAAGACTGAAGGGCTGCAAAGGTTTGCATTATCTAATATGAGCCAGTTTCCTTTTTCAACTGCCTTGACAAGAAGACCATCAAACCACTCGAACCTAACACTCCTCTCTTCTTTAATTTTTTGAGATAATGTATGGGATTGCTCCAAGAGGCTGTTAAGGACGCCATTTGAGTAGAATGACGTAAAAGCCTTGAAGAACTGGTAAAACTCTTCAAAGTTATCTGTGCTGATATCTTTGAAATCGATGTATTTTATAAGATCCAAAGACTGAGCGACTACAATCAGGGATGTTTCTTTAGTACTTAAGTTGATGATGATCAAATCATTAATGATAGCACGAAGTTCAGAGGTGATTTGAACAATAGATCTAGTGAGGTCCACTTGTTCGTAGCCACCAAGAATATCCATGCTATCTACTTCACTGTTCATGGCAAATTCATCAACTTTAGCACCAACTGTGTGTGCAAGGAATCTGATCAATTCAGTTTTACCGGAGTCAGTAGGACCAACAAGTATTAATGGCAAGTTATTGTTAACACATCGTATAGCAGATTCAAGGATAGGGAAGTTGCTCTGCAAGGGGAGAAGGGTATTGCTATTCGCATATTGGATGATATCTCTTCTTTTAATTAAAGCACCACCAACTTGTAGATAATCATCAGCGAGGTGGTAAAAATCATCCCGCTCATTTGTTTTCCCAAAGATACTCTCGAAAAGAACCAAGGCCTTCGATCTGTCTTCTGATAATCTAAAACGCTGGCAAACAATCATATTGAAAAAATCAAATGGTCTCAAGTCCTCAGCTAGGCACATAGAGTTGAATAACCCTAGCCATCTCAATGTATCACGTAAATTGAATTCCCAAGGCCCACCAGATGAGCCCCATAGTTTCTTAATAACAACCTCGTACTCCAATCTTGACATAAATTCGATCAAATTTTCACACAAAGTTTGATCTATTTCAGGATATATATGTCGGGAAATAAGCTTTAAGTCTTGTGACTTCAATACATCGACATAAACTACGGTAAAACGGTTGACAAATGACTTGGGGAGACCTTTTCTACCACCCCCCTGATACTGAGGGTTTTGTGCTGCGAAAACTCTGAACTCAGGATGACATGAAAAAGATTTATCCAACTCCGGAATGTAAGCTTCTCCTCTATGATCCAAACATGCATTTAAACCTTCAAGAACAGATTGAGAAGCCAAGTTCATTTCATCTAGTAAAACCCACTCACCCTTTTGCATAGCACGCAAAAATGGAGCATCTCTCCAAACAAATTCCCCAGTCTTACCACCTTCAGCTGGAGCATCTGAACCAAACAAATCCACTAAGTCAGTTTGCTCTGACAAGTTAATACGAATTAATGTATTTCCAGTGGCCTTCGAGATTGCTGACACCAAACTAGTTTTACCAACACCAGGACTACCTTCTAAAAGGATTGGCTTATGTACTTGCATAGCTCGTATGACACGCATTGCATTGGCTGCAGTCGTAGGAGCATGTAAGTTAAATTGATCTTTAGAATTAGTAGTATCAACACGGGGCACAGAGAAAGGGCCAGCCGAGAGATGATTCAGTTGAAGTTCAATTAGATGATTATTATAATAAATTGTTGATAAATCTGTTTGAGACAAATCCGATAATTTGCTTATACAGTCCCTTTTTTGAATATTCAATCTTTCTTCATCTTCAGCTAAGTATGCGGTATTGTTGGTACCTAAGGCATCGATAAAGACCAAAGCCGCCCCATGGATGAAAGCCTCTTCAGGAGTAGTCTTGGAAACACAAGCATTAATGAACTCAACCCAAGCCAATATATCACGAAGCGAGATAACACCATTTGTGGCATGACCTCCACCAAACTTTTTTCCGAACCACTCAGAAAACTCGACCAAGGCGGGCCCAAGATTCCTTGCTTGCTCATCTAGCTTTGAGTATACGATTTGTCTTACATCATCAAAGTCCTCCATAGAAGGTGCCCATATTTCTGTAAAACGATTTCTTAACGCAGGGGATAACTCTTTTTTACCATAGTCGCCCCCTGGGTTCATCGTGGCCAAGAATTCAAATTCATCTGAAGCTTGAATAAAGGCATCGTCGGTACCCTTCTCAGCTAATAACAAACTTCTTTCTGGTTCTAGCACAGAATTCAATCTCTCTAAAACAGAATCATCCGCTAATGATATTTCATCGAGTAGAAAAAAATGTCCATTCTTCATCGCGTGTGTCAAAGGACCATCATTCCATTCAAACAAAATAGAACTATTTTTTTTACCCTCTTCAATTTCAGCAATGATATCTGGGTCTATATCTTGTGTTGACTTTATTTCATCATATTTCTTGATCAAATCTTCAACACGAGCTTCGTTGAGAGAAATGGTGATTCCTAATTGGTGAAATAAATCGACCAATTTCTTGAACAAAGCGCTTCTGGTTTCAAATCTGTTACGAACCGGTCTTTGGGCACCTAATATATCACCTGTTTCCGTATTTTGATGGGCGTTCACAGCAATCAACTCTTTTCCGAGATACTGCGAGATAATTTGGCATACTGTTGTCTTACCACAACCTGTTTCACCAACCAATAAGATAGGCTCTTTGTATTTCATTGCTGTCATTACCAACACAGCCAAACGTCTCATTGACTTGGTCCATACTATGCCGGATGGTCTTTCGAGTAAAGCCTTGTTTTCAAGATTCTCATAGTAGGCGCTCATATCAAGCTTAACCTTCATGACTTTTTCAATTGTTTCTTTAACAAGGATTCTTTCCTCTTCGTTTCTGACTCTTTCTGCCAACAACATGTAACCATTCGATGCAAGTTCCTCATAGCCAACGGCATCTCTAAGTGCCCATCTGAATAAGTCTCTTAAAGTTGCAAATGAGTTCTTTTGCTCGAATAATCGGGAAGACTGACGTTGAATTGACAACTGTCTATATACCTCAACAATCTTCTTCCCATATGAAGGAGCAATCTGGCATCGTTCTTTCAAAATGATTTCTAATTCATCTTGTGGAATATCGTCAAAATGTAACTCCAAGAATCTATTACGGAATGCACGCGAAAGGACCTTTCTTCCCCCGTAGAGACCAGGGGGGTTCTGAGTAGCAAAAAGCATAAAATCAGGATGAGGATGGATTACTTCTTGAGTTTCAGGTATAAATAACTCTCTATTATCGTCGAGCAATCTATTGAGGGCTTCTAAGACATCAGTGGGTGCAAGATTTAACTCATCTAATACAATCCAATGACCTTTACGTAAAGCATCAACCAAAACACCTTCTTTGAAAGTTAACTTCCCAGTAGAGTCGGATATGTAGGTACCTAAGTACTCCTGGAGGTCTGTATGTTCATGATTATTGATACGCACAAACTTATGACCAGTGATATTAGCTAAGTAGTTGATCATTGATGTTTTACCGGCAGAAGTGGGACCTTGAACCAATACAGGGAATCGATTTCCAGCAGTAGCTCTTACCAAGTTAAGCATATTTTTTTCCACAAAGGGAGTAATAATATAGTGTGGTTGAGGAACGATTTGGCCAGAACCACGTTTTAACCAGTAATGCTTGAATTGTACATATTCACTGGCTTCATTACTAGGAAGAGGAGGGCGCTGGGACATGACTGATTTAGCATTCTTTAATCTCCCAATTGTAAATTTTTCAATCAATGGCTTTAAAATTGCTTCAGATTTAAGGTCCAAAAGAGTTAAAAATGACATGCAGAAACCTTCGTATAAGGATCTTCTTAAGCCATAAATAGACACAATATCACAAACATAAAGTAGGGTCCTTGTTAATGTACGAATACTAAAATGAGGTTTTTGATTTGCCCCATCCACAATCCTGTTTGATTCTGATAATTTTTTAGCCTCCAAGTACAATTCAGCTATATCATTACCCACCCATTCATCTCCAACGGCATATCTAGCAATGTATTTGTCTATAATGGATAATAAATCCTGTATGTCTCTATCGGGAGAATGAACGTAGATTTCGGTCAATCTGGAACGAATACTCAATGGTAAGTCTCTCTTACCAACATCTGTGGAAGGATTCATACACCCAAATATTCTGAAGTCGGGATGGGCTTTAATAGCATCCACGTCACCTCTCTCACTCAATAAGATGGATCTCTGGTCTAAGGTTTCAGAAAGGAGGTCGGAAATACTTTCCAATGTATCTGAAGAGGCTAAATTTATTTCATCCAAGAGAAGCCACTCACCGTTTCTGACAGCTTTAACCAACGACCCTTCAACAAAATTGAAAATGAATGAATTTTCCAAGGACGAAGCATGCAACTCGAAGTCCTTTACTTGGGCTTCAAATTCTCGCCATTTGTCCAATAAAACTGATTTTTCATGAGATTTCAATTTACGTTTCTTCTTGGGTGCACCCTCGTCGTCGGAATCATTTTCGACCTTAGACAAGATATCCTTGGCCATTCTAATTGCCTCTATCCACAACTTTATGACATTCCTCCATTGACTCTTATTGAAACACTTAGATAAAATAGAAGCAAACTTTTCGTTTTTCTTTTTGGAAAATGTAGCAAGGAAAAGGTTTTCAAATGTTTCCTGGATAGGAACAGCAACTGTCTTGGTGTTCACAGGCTTGTATCCCCCAAGCAAATCACCCGATTCAGTTTGTTGTGATACATTGATAACAGTGAGCTTTTTATTCATCATTTTTGCTATCTGTTGAACAACTGTTGTCTTACCTGTACCAGTTTCACCAACTAATAAAATAGGTTCCGTCATATCAATTGCGACCCCAATCTGTTCCATCAATCTTAAGGAGTGATTAGTTCTAGCAAATGAGGTATTGTTGCCTGTTGCTTTGTTGGAGAACAAAGCCTTATCAGTCAAAGACTTTTTTAAGTTTGCCCTTCCAATCAGGAGTCTGGAATCATCATTGTGAAATGCCGGAACGTGTTTATTGAGAAATAAGTTAATCCTCGAGGGGGGTATTTCCAATACTTCACCAATAACGCTCACCAAAGGAAGTAATGCGGAATATTCAGTAATTGCACTTCCAAAACAGTCGGTGGCTTCTGCAAAAATGTCATCGTAGACTGAGGATTCCAAAAGATTATCAGTTGACTGAATACCTTGGTTTAAAAGCATTCTGTTGCATCTTGAGCAAAACTTAATCAAATCTCTAAAAGATATCACTCTGGGGTGCGAACCTTTATTTAGTGAGATGAATGAACTTGATGAATATATTTTGATAATTTCCTTGTAGCAATGAATGAACTTGACCACAAAATTGTCCAAGAGAGGAAATTTGGAAGTTAAAATATTCTTGAAATCCTTATCAGAAGGGACGGGGACGTTTATTAACTCCCACATTCGTAAACCTATAATATCAGGGATGGAAGTTTTAGAATGATCATCTGTAGTTCTTACAGTTGAAATAAGCTGGAAACCATTTTTAGCCTTGATAACCTCACCCCTCGAAGGTATACTTAGTTCTCTTTTCTCTAATAAAGTTAACAATACAGATAAGACTTCGGTAGGAGCTTTATCGATATCTTCAATTAGAACCCATTTACCTTCTCTCACTGCAGTCGTCAAAACACCTGATCTCCATTGGAAGGTCCCTGGTTTCTCACCTGAAGTATAAGTCCCTAAAAGAAGCTTAGAGTCAGTTTGTTCACCTAAATGTATCTTCACGATGGAGCTCTGGTATCCCATGTACTTGGCCAATTGATTAATCAAGAAAGTTTTCCCAGAACCTGCCATACCATATAGCATTACTGGTTCATTATTTTGAATATGATATGCAAGTTTACGTAAGACGTTTACAGAAACATCTGTAGGCACGAATTGATCAATCCCTTGAGAGACGATATCAGACTCTTCGGAGTCTATAAAGTGAGGAACTAAAACACCGCAAATAGAAGTGACCAAACTTGATAAATGGCTAGGTTCGATTACAACGATTTTATCACTCTTTATAGATTTCGGTTGTCTTTGAGGAAGCTTTGAAAAGTTTGATAATCTTTTAGCTTCGATAAGAGGTAAGGCTGTATAACTTATTTTGTTGTCAGATTCATAAGCACCTAGTAATTCGTTATTGATACCAATGTGGGTGGAGATCATTTGAAATTCTGCCTTTTCGGAAACTTGTAAATATCTGCATAGTATTTGAATAGAAAGATATTTAGAAATATCTTTGGATGGATCATCATTGATACTGATAATTTTGTACAAGACATCGGGTGTGACGAAATTTTTGAATCTATGAGTGTCTAAGTTGAGTAATCTGTAAAATGCTAGTAAGATTCGTTCAAGTTCTTGTGATTCTAAATTATTCACCTTTAAAGCTTGATTCAACAAGCTGAAGAAATCCAAATTACTGATATAATACTCAATCAAGCTGAGTGACTCACTTGAAATTTGGATCAAACGTGATAACGCATGAAGTATGGTTGAACCTGGGATCTTGTTTTGGATTTGAAGACTTGTTTCAAATTTTGAAGGATTGATAAGCCACCTTGAAATCAAGTCTAGGAATATTTGATTATAAGAGTAGAAAACTGGAAGTGTATTTCTAGAGTCCAATGCAAATAATGCTAAGTTATCTAAATTCTCCGATATCGAAATAGATTTGTCAAAGCTAAAAACATTGGGGATACTCTTTGATGGGAATTTGTTCTGATATACTTTGAAAAGGTTATCAGACTCTTCCAAGTCAATGAGAATCTGATTGTTCATTTCCTCGGTATGTTCTATGCTCTCTTGTCAACCCTAGTTCTATTTCTTTGTTTCACGGATGAACTAATTAAGAATTATGATTTAAAAGAATTAGGCAAATAAAAGTTAAACTACTATCTTATAGAAAAAAAAAAACAGAAAAGACTTTCAATGCGATGAGATAGTTTAAAGATGGTGTGCAGGATCTAGTTGATGTGGGCTACTGCGAAAAAAAAAAAAAGAAAAAAAAATGCAAAATACAAAACGCAAATACACGAGGTAAATATATAAAAAACTAATTGGGTATTGATTATATAAAACTCAAGATATGAATATTAGAAAAAGACCAGGTATTAACGTGAACCTAATATCATGTTCGCTTATTGACTCCTCTCTTCGAAATATTGAATAATATCAAAGAAACTTTTCTTGAAATAACGTTCTTGGGTGGTTCTATTGACTACTTGCAAACCAAACTGTTGTTCATAGTCTCCAAACTCCCAATTATCTTGAAACGACCAAGCCAAAGCACCAATTATGTTCACCTTATCGATGTGGATTGCGTCCAAAATTGCTTCTAAAAAGGACTTGTAATAAATGGATCTATTCTGATCGAATAATTGATCCTTCAATTCTTTTTCACCTTCCCTCCATTCTGGGAACCCAAATTCAGTGACCATGATAGGGGTTTGGAAATTATCCCAAATGTAGTTCATATAAAGTCTTAATTCAACTGGCGTGATATAAACATATGATTGAGATCTGTAACCAATTTTCCAACCACTTTCAGTAACAGAAGATGTGTTTACGCACATTGGCCATAATTCATGAGAAGAGTCACTTTGACAAGTTTCAATCCCACCTTCTGGGCTACTAATAATATTATAGGTGTAAGGATCTATCCCAAAAATATCACAACCATGGGCAACTTCTTGAATTTCCTCCTGGGTGAGTAGGAAATCAGAATAGTTGGCAAATGTGAGTTTCCAATCTTCTGGGTAGTCTTCACCCAAAAACAAGGGGTTACCAAAACTCTTCAAATGGAAATCATTATACCGATCAGCAGCGGCAACATCAGCTTCATTAGTTGGATCGAGAGGAACTCCAAAATTGTCATTGAATTTAATACCAAATTTACCTTTCCCGCCAAGTTCTTCATGGTAAAATTTGTGAAGTCTAGCAGTCGCTTTGATAACTGTTTTCACGCCAGATGGGTAGCCGGAATAGAGGAATGGCTCATTGAAACCAAACCAGATAGGCACCCTATCTGCGTAATGAGTGAGAACAACTTTACCATAGTGAACGAACGCATCTTCAAAAGTAACATTTTTGTAGGTTGCATCGTAACCTCCATAGTTATTGAGTGGGTAGTCACCGGTAATATTTTTTTGGCCCACAAATTGCAATGGAGAATCAAAGTGGGTCAAAGTTGCTATTGGGGTGATTCCATTTTCCAAACAAAAGTTGATCAAATCATCGTAGTGGTCAATGGCTTGTTTGTTTACGGGAGAATCAGGTACAACAAAGGGCATTATTCTTGACCAAGGAATGGTGAATGAGTAATGTTTCACCCCTATGGCAGCCAAACGAGTAATGTCTTGTTTGTATAAGTAGTAGTTTTCATTTGTAACATAATTCTTAGGTCTTGAATCAAGGACAAGTCTCTCTTGGATAGAAGGAGCTCTTCCTTCTTCTGCAACTGCACCTTCTATCTGAGCTGCCGATCCAGCGACACCGAATATGAAGTCCTCGGGGAACTTCAGATCATTTTTGAAGTAGTAAGGATCTTTTGGAGGTAAAACCAACGATTCGGTAGGAATTGCAGTAGGTTCAACGGTGGTACTATAGAGCCCTTGATACGTGAAGTTGGGGATGTTGGCCAGTTTCCATAACTCAGTCCATGCGTACTCTCCGTATGGGTCTTCTGCGTCGGTGGCCGTTACAGTGGCATTGGGGTTCCAGCTACCCCAAGTCGTGGTAGAAACATTGCCTACCAAATGACTCACTTCAGAGTAGTTAGGGGCATAATAAGCAGTACTTGTTGCCTTAGGGTTAGAATTGGCATAAGTTGGAGTAGGGTTATCTGGATATTCGAACGTAGCATAACTATAACCATGGCTATAAGTACTGTCAAACCCTGTTGAAGCAGACTCGATCGGTTGACCGTAAACAAGTTGACCAGCTAATAAAATCAAAAGTGGGACTATTTGTTGCATCTTTGAGTGGTTGGTAGATCTTATTCGGAAACGGTCATCATGGGGAACATCCTAAGCTCCTTTTATAGTTTTGAAAATTCGTATATCTGTTTATACCAACAACAACGTCAATGCCCGGATTCACCTCAATGGCGATATATGAATGACATTCCCGGTAGCATGAAGTCATTGAAGTTGTACATCCGATGAGTGTAGCAGTGCAATACAGCTTTCTGGGGAATGTCTACCTTGAATTAGCGGAAACAAAGAAGAACTCATTTCCGAGTTTGTGTCTACATTGCTAATTTTCAATATTTGCAATACTTATTCCCCAAACGTAAAACGACTTTCCCGATCAGGAAGCGTACCCGACTCAATTCTTTTTTTTTTTATTTTTTTCCTACGGCCTTTCAATTTTACCCCAGACCATAACTGATGGGCCGACTGCATATTTCCTCTATTGTTTTTCCTTCCTTTCTTATTATAGCCTTTAGTTTTTTAGTTTTATTTCAGTTTTTCGGCTTAACACTATTCCGAAAGTTAATCTTTGCTCCACTTGGTGTTAATTTTTGGTCTTGAATTATAGAAAAGAAACTTTTGAGTGGCTTGTCTATGGCTTCACCGAGGTATGCACGGACAAACCAAAAAAAATAGTAAATAGTGAGTAACTCCATTCTGTCGGAAATTTTGCATTGTCCTCGACCCCCACCCATTATCCTCCACATACGGAACCTGAGTGGGTGCATGATTGGTGGAGTACATACATGTAAAGTGCCATCTTATTGTCAAACAACAATACTGTCTACGAAATGCAGCAATAATAAATGCCGGACTACGGAGAAAAGTTCCGACAATATTTATTGTCTGGACTTATTTCTGTAAACTGTTCGACAAAAGCGTCATTTCTGTCTGGTGCACAAAAATATGGAGCAAGTTACAGTAACATCATAACCACGTTCTTTGTTTTGGGGTTAGTGGGGTGATCCTATAATAACAGATTACTAATTTTTAAAAAATTCCGTTTCTGTAGGATCGGTGGGCCAATCAATTCACTCATTTGTTTATGAATCCTGCCAAAAAAGAATCATAATAAGCTAAGAGGGGGAATAAGAACACTCGGGATATAGTCAATTATCCAATGAGTCGTTTATTTGCTCGTGGTGAAATGGCTCATAATTTTATTGTGTATTACCTCCGTCCTTTTCGTATATTCTTACTAACAAATACTCCTATAGTAAGCAGGAAAACCGGGGCACGCGTCATGAATTGTGCCGATATACACTATGAGAAATTATGATGATTTACACTGTAAGATGACGTTGTACTAGGTATATTGTAGCTATGAATAAAAAAAAAGAAAAGAAAAAGGAAGAAAGTACTTAACTTCTTTCTTCAACAAATTGAAGTGCGTCGAAGAAGCTCTTCTTGTAGTGACGTTCTTGAGTAGTTCTATTAACAGTCTGAAGTCCAAATTGCTGTTCATAAGATCCAAATTCCCAATCATCCATCATGGACCATGCAAATGCCCCGATCACTGGCACTTTATCAAAATGAATGGATTCCAAAATTGCCCCTAGAAATGATTTAAAGTAAATAGAACGGCTCTGGTCAAACAATTGATCCTTCAAATCCTTCTCACTTTCTTTCCATTCGGGAAATCCAAATTCTCCCACTATAATAGGGGTATGGAAATTGTTCCAGATATAATTCAATTCCGCTCTTAAATGCAACGGGGTAATGTAAACGTAGGATTGAGATCTGTAGCCTGTACTCCAACCGGTCTCAGTTATAGCCGATGATTGAGCACAAACTGGCCATAATTCGTGCGTCGCATCATTTTGACAGGCTTCAATTCCTCCTTCTGGACTTGTAATAACATTATATGTATAAGGATCTACGCCGAAAAAATCCGCTCCCTTGGCAACTTCCTTAAGTTCCTCTTCAGTGAAGTGGAAGTTTGAGTAGTTCGCAAATGTCTGTTTCCAGGCGTCGGGGTAGTCTTTACCCAAAAATAATGGATTACCAAAGCTTTTCATGTAAAAATCATTATAGCGATTTGCAGCCGCGACATCGGTTTCGTTAGTTGAATCTCGAGGAAATCCCATATCACTATATATTTTAATACCGAACTTACCTTTACCACCAAGTTCTTGATGGTAGAACTTGTGAAGCTTAGCAGTAGCCTTGATGACAACCTTCACTCCTGAAGGATAGCCAGAGTAGAAAATCGGTTCATTGAAACCTACCCAAAGAGGAACTCTATCCGCGTAGTGCGTGAGAACAACTTTTCCGTAATTAATGAAGGCATCTTCAAAAGAGACATTCTTAAATGTTTCGGAATACCCACCATAGTAGAAAAGAGGATAGTCACCTGTGGCATTCCCTTCCATGAATGCTAATGGGGAGTCCCAATGGGCTAGAGTCACCATTGGCTGGATCCCATGCTCTAGGCAAGTATTAATCAAGTCGTCATAGTGGTCGATTGCTTTCTTGTTCACGGGAGTTCCTGGTAACACAAACGGTAATATTCTAGTCCAAGGGATACTGAACGAATAATGTTTAACACCAATTGCAGCTAGCCTGACGATATCTTGTTTATATAGGTAATAATTTTCATCAGTAACGTAATCCTTTGGTCTAGAGTCACCAACAAATTTTTCAAAGATAGAGGGAGCTCTTCCTTCTTGTGCAATTGCACCTTCCATCTGGGCTGCTGAGCCAGCTACACCGAATACAAAGTCCAGGGGAAATTTCAAGTCATCTCGGAAACTAAATGGATCTTTCGGAGGTAAAACCAACGATTCGGTAGGAATTGCAGTAGGTTCAACGGTGGTACTATAGAGCCCTTGATACGTGAAGTTGGGTATGTTGGCCAGTTTCCATAACTCAGTCCATGCATACTGTCCGTATGGATCTTCTGCGTCGGTGGCCGTTGCAGTGGCATTGGGGTTCCAATTACCCCAAGTTGTGGTGGATAAATTACCTGCCAAGTGGCTAACTTCAGAGTAGTGAGGGGCATAATAGGTGGTGGTTGTAGGTTTAGGATTCGACTTGGCGTAAATGTGTGAAGGATTGGGCGGGTATTGAAAGGTGGAATAACTATAGTCTTGGCTGTAGTCACTACTATTTCCGACCGATGAAGGCTCAATTGGCTGACAAGCTGCAAATTCGCTGGCCACCAAGATTAGAAGTAAAGTTTTAAACATTTTGATAAAGCCGGGTCTTGTTAGCCTCAAAGAAAATTGTTCACATCCTTACTGAATGGGAATTTGGCGTCATATATAAAGTGTCTTCTTTAGACTAAAAATCGTCAACCTTCCAATAGTTACATCCTCCATTGGTAGCAGATCTGAGGGTGAAAACTTCATGTCCACAAAATCTCGTTGAATACACAAGTTGTAACATTCCAAAAACTTTTCCCAACTTTGATAGAATTTGTCTTGGTAAATCCATGGCTGTTCTATTTTCTTTTGTTGCTATTGTTGTTGCTATTGTGATTATTGGTTTACATTCCGAGCGTGGCTGCGAGATAATCCAGGAACCTTAATCCCAGAAGCTCAGTGCAACCTTCTACCTCCATATACGTCGGTAGTGAAAGTCATGTTGCAAGTTTCCCGAATCCATCATGAAAGTATTTCCAATTTTGTCTTATTAGCCACTTTACTGACATACAGATTCACCTCAATTTCAAATATCTGAAATCGAAATCATAAGGATGAAACACATTCAGGGTAGAGAAATAACTTTTGATTTGATATTACAGTCCTTTCAAAACTAAACTCTTTCAATCGTTTCCAACTAATTGTCGTTGGGCCAAAAGAAGACGAGAAGAAAACTCTTTTCTTATGTCGACACTACAACACCATGGCACAAAAAGTAAAATTTGTGAGATACAAAAATTGGGTGTTTCAAAAAATGTCCTCTCAGGTGACTGAACATTATTAAAAAGTCAAAGACCATAATCTGATTATTCCGGCAATCTTAAGCTCATTCGAAGAGTTGACACCTTCGTTTTTTCTTTCCGCTCTTGTTTCTATTTTTTGTTTCTCGATAATAGAATAAATTGCACATCCCTAGTGCTGTAAAATGTTTTACTAATATTTTTATAGTGAAAGGAGAAGAATCTAGAACCATCCCTAGTCGAGTCTAAGTCTAAAAATCCATGAAATTAAAAGTAAGTTAACTGAAGTCAAACGATAAGAAATTAAGTTAATACATATTTAAAATAGAAAGCTTTTCCTAGGTTATACTTCTCTTTATAAACGAGAAGCAATGTACAAAAAACCACTAATTCGAGCATACGAATGTTCATATTACGGCCCTTTATACTCGGGGTCAATTCAAATAATGCCTCAAATAATCACAGGTATCGTAAAAGTACCATGATGCAGCTTTTTTTTCTTTTTTATGAACTGCTAAGTACTCCACTTCCAAAAGTAGATGACGGTCTCATTTCCTGTCCGCCCTTCTTTAGTGTCTAACATTTATCTCTTCCTGAATCACTATTTCTTTTTTGATCCATCGGTCAAGAAAATTGCCTGGCTAGCTCAATGGCTAGAGCGTTTGACTTTTAAAACACGTTTTGAAAGGTGATCAAAAGGTTGCGGGTTCGACCCCCGCGTCGGGCTTTCTTTTTTGTCAAAGCATTTTGATAAATTTTTTTTTGGCTTACATTTTATACTTAATTTTGAAAGCATTTAACGGAACGAATGCAATAGCGTTGTCCATACTTCTGGTGAATCTTTTTGGTTATGTGGTTATGTGGGGGGGATGATCCTTGTGTTTCCGATTATTTTGCAACTTTTGTTTTATTTTTTTGGGGCTATTTTTCTGAGATAGAAATTGCATCTGTGGAATCACAGACTTGTTTCGCAGCAGCGTAACAACCACAAATATCCATACAGTTTACAGAAAATTTATGTCACTACTCACTGTTAGTTCAAAGGTCTAAAAAGAGAGGATTTTACAACCCTTCTTTATAATTTTTAGGAGACAAGAGTAATTATGCAGCTATTGATTTCGAAACTATTATTATTGTTAATACTCGTTACTAGTATTCTGGTGGCAGCCGATAATTTCAATGGCTTGAAGCACTTACTTTCACCTTCATCAGAGGGCTCAACGGAAAATCACTTATCAAGCTTCAAAGACACATTCGAGGATTTAAGGGAGATCAAGAATGATGTGAAACAGTTGGCAAAGAGCAAGTTTCAAGCGCAGATGGAAGAAGGGATAAAATCACATAGTGATGAGGCACTTGCAGATACAAGCTCGGAAACAAGCTTACCCACCGAAGCTTTGCAAAATAAGTCAAACATTCCTGGAAAAGATGAAGAAGAAACTATCTCGAAGGACGACGTACCTTCTCACTGTTCAAGTGAGTCATTTCAGATCAAGACTAAGACTGATATTAAGCAAATTTTGGATTGCAAGATTCTCCTTGGAAATTTAGATATCTTTGAATTTGAGGATGCATTAATTCAATTTGGTGACATTGAGATTATAATTGGGCTGCTAACTATTCGGAAGTCACCTAATTTAGTTCGTGTTGAAGCTCCCAATATCAGCTCAATTAGCAAGAGTTTTTCACTAAGGGAATTAACATCTTTAGCGTTAATTTCATTCCCTTCATTAAAGTCGGTCAAAAATTTGGATTGGAAAGTTCTTCCAATATTAAGTAATGTCAATTTCAATAACGATATAGAAAAAATCGAAAGCATAGTGGTCTCTGATACTTCCTTAGTTGGATTCTCAGGATTCATGGCACAAAAATTGGAAATGTTGGATATCAACAATAATCGTTTCTTAGACTCTATCACGTCTAATGTGGAGAAAATTGAAGGTAGGTTACACATAGCAGACAACGCCCGAGATGTAACTGTCAACTTACCCAAATTGAAAACAGTTAACAATGTTAGTATTCACTCTGTTGCAAACCTTGATTTAAGTGGCTTGGAAGACATCTCATCCTCTGCAAGTATTGGCAATAACTTCTTCAGTCACTTGAAATTGCCAAAGTTACAGACCATTGGTGGCACACTCAGTCTTCATAAGAATGAAAAATTGTCTCATGTTGATTTGCCTAACTTGAGCGAAATTGGAGGAGGTTTAATGATTGTCAATAATACCCTACTTGATAAGATAAATTTCTTCCCCAAGCTTTACACAATCGGTGGAGCCCTTGATTTGGCTGGAAATATAAAAGAGACTAGTCTTAAGAATTTGAAATTGGTCAAAGGCAGTGCCCGAGTGAAATCCATGGCAAGCAACTTTGACTGTGCAAAATGGTCAAGAAGTGAAATCAGTACTATAATTAGAGGTGGGAAAATTGAATGTACTAATTCGAAGAATGAAAACATAATGACAAATACTCCTACTGGTGATTCCGATTTTGTCGGCAATCAAGGTAATAATATGGCTAACAATGAGAATGGACAAAGTAGATTTAGCTTAAGACAAAATTCTGGTACTACATCTCTAAAGGATACAATAAATTCTTTACAAATATGCATTTTAGCCATAGCCATGTTTATTCAACAATTTTAGGGCGAGTGAAGCAGAATTATGAAAACAAGAAAGGGAAAAAATTATATCCGAAAAAGCTTCCCATATGGTTTTACAATATTAGATAGTTTTATATTGAATGAAATAAGAAAACGAAACAAAAATCTCAGTAATCTTTAGCTTTTGTATAATCCTTCCTTAATAATAAAATCCTTGACTTCAGGGATCACATGATTATACCATTCTTTTTCAGAAATTTCCTTACGAATGGATGAAGAGCTAATTAGTCCAATTTCATCAACTGATTCTTCTCCATTACTCAAAAGATAGATGCTCTGAGACCAATTGCTAGGGATGTGTTCATGTCTTCCATGGGAAATGTCGATAACATAATCGTTTTGTTGTTTGTAGGATATATCGCTATCATTCCTTGTTAAACAGAATAAGTCGGTAGTTTTCATAAATGCATTCAAAGATTCCAGAAGTTTGTCGGGTAAGTAATACTTAGGGTTGAAAATCCTGATCAAAGTATCGAAACCGACTAGGAAGGTTAGTTTTAACTCTTCAGTATTGATTGTTGGAATGGTTTCTCTTATATAATTGAGGATTGATACAGATTTGTCGACAAACTTGGCATGATTAGTAAGGCCAATACTAACATTGACATTTAATTTTTTTTGTAGATATTGAGCCATTAAGTACATCATTTCAATTCGATCTTCGAAATTGGCTGGAACTGGGGCTATCTTATCGGCATTCTTCACGGATAGTAATAAGACTAGTGCTCTTTCTTCATTGCTCGATTGCTTTTGGTTTTTGTAGTGATACAGAAGGGACTCTTTGGCCAATTCAAAGTGTCCAAGATGAGGTGGATTGAAGGAAGAGTCAAGAACACATACTCTTTTGGTGGTGGGGGTTATGAAGGATTTCAGGGAAGGAGCACGGGTAGAATAAATAATTCTAAAGTCGGTGTTAGAGCTTATAAATTCTTGTAAAGGCTTGATAAATCTTTTGGTTGATTCACCAACTGCTGACATTGTGGGTGGTAGTTGCAATTGAGTGGATGAAATTATGGTAGGGAATGAAGAAGTAATAAAAAAGGAAGAGAAAATTTATTAAGGAAACAGGTGCTTCTTGTAAGGGGCCTGATTAAAAATTTAGCATCATTCGAGCACGCAGCAAAACAAACTACAAAGGAAGTTTCTCCAGCTTTACCTTTTTTTTTCTATTTTTTTTTTTTTAAGAGACCTATTGTACTATTGTATCTTTCTATGCCTCACGCCATTTCCAATTTACCAATTAACACTACCAAAGTAAAGTTTGACTGCTATGGTCCATGTCGTGAATTTGTATATCTAACTGATCTGCACAATTGATCTTGAGGTTTGGTTACGCATGGAGGGGTGGCAAGATAAAGGATGCTAACGGGTGCGAAAACTAGACCATGTGTTCTTATAAATACCAGGGCGAGGCTGGATCTACTTATCTACAAGTAACTGAATTATGGGACAGTATGGTAAGCACTTAGGTTTTAATTTGTCAATAGGCATAGCTAGTGAGATGTATAGTCAATTCTCCATATGAACTGCTCGAGTTCTATTAAAAATACACAATTATTGATAAATTTGGCGATATGCTAAGCACTTATGACATCACAATTCATCCTTTTCATGATTACGAGGAGCAATATCAACCAATTCGGCGGTGAAAACTAAAAGAAAAAAAAAAAAAAAGTTAGTAAAGTGAATAACAGTCGTTGTTTTTAGACAGTTGTACGTACTTAAAGTGGCCTTCGCAGGAATGGGACCAATACCACGATCACCATAAGCCAAATCAGAAGGAATGGTTAACTTTCTCTTTTCACCAACACACATTCTAGTTAAACCTTGATCCCAACCTTTGATAACTTGACCAACACCCAATTGGAAAGTAATAGGGGAGTCACGAGAATAGGAGGAATCAAAAACACTCCCGTCTTCTAATTTACCTTCATAATGGACACTAATCAAATCACCGGGTTGGGATTTCTTGGTACATTCTTCATCTGGAATTGATTTCAAAACACCTAGAGCCTGTTAGTACAATGATTGATATTAGTAAAAAAAAATTGTAAGATACGTACCGATTTGAAGACCAGAGGATGCAAGTACAACTTGGATAAGGGCGAAAACGTAAAGTATACTTTTAAATGAATTGAACAACATTGTTTAATACTTGTTTGATAGAGGAGTACTATGAAAGTTTTCCTCTTTTTTTTCTTCCACATATCTGTTTTATTTGATCCCCAGATACTCTGAGCGCTCATATGTGGTGTTTGGATTTTTTATAGAATTACAATTCATTAATTAAGAAATTATCCTATTATACAAAGTATATATAAAGCTAATATATATACCAAACTATATATATATATATATGATTGAAAAGCACAATTTAGAGCAGTTCCAATGATTGTCATAAAAAATTTTACATCGATGAAATAATAATAAAATAGTAATAATAAAAAAAGAAATATAGTAATTTCTCGTAACCCTTAGAGAAAAAAATTTGAACCCATTAACTGTAATAAAAAAATTAAAAATAAAGTGAAAAATAAAGCGGAAAGTAACTGAACAGAAATACAAACTTGGAAACCTGATTCATGGTAATTAGATAATGAAAAGGAAAGTCGGAGTAGGAATAAGAGTGGAACTCTTTATGAAGGTATCTTAGTGGAATTTTTTTTTATATTATTTCTTTTTTCTCTTTTTTTTGGAAATTTTTTTTGCTTTTGCATTTTTTTTTTCTTCTATTCTATTTGATCCAGTTGAATTTTCTTTTATATTATTGATGTTGAATGCTAGCGGTATTAGAATTGAAGTTAACCAGAACCTTTTTTTTAAACAAAAAACCAAAAACGAGCAATACTGATTATGATCAGCAGAAAAATATTGAGCTGCAAAATTGTTGAGTAACAACAATATTGAACAAATTGAAATAAAGAACTTAGCAAGCAACAAGTAAATCATATAAGAAATACAACCAGTAAAAAAAAAAAAGTAATAATAATAATAAATAAACAAGAATGAGTACGATTGTAGCCATAAAAAGCAAACAGGATTGCAAGTCATTAACTTACACAAGCAGCAGCTTAATTGGCAAACAAACGACCATCTTCTAATTCATCAATGGTGGATTCAATGACTTCATCATCATCATCATCCTCCACTAATTCAATGGTAGCATACTTGATCATATCCCAACGTTTCCAGAATGCGTTGGCATCACTGCAATCATCCGAATCCACCAAATCTTGCAAGAAGTATTTAGCCTTGGTCAAACGATCTTTTAAGGCTTGCAATTGGCAAGATGAAGGATCCTTAGAAGAGGTGGTAGAAGTAGCAGGAGATGCAGGAGTATACATTCCTCTTTGTGGACGAGATTTGGTGGTGGTGGTGTTGGTAGTGGCGCTGGTAGTAGTAGGAGTGGTCTTGGTGTTTGATTTATTAACTTCATAATCACTGTCGTCATAATCAGTGAAATCAGTAGTATTACCAAAATAATCTTCATCATCGGTAGCAACCGAGGCAGGAGTGTTATAACCATAAACTTCATCTTCAACATAAGTAGTGGCATCACAATATCTAGCCCAGGCTTCATCGATGGCACCAACCAAATATTCAAAACATCTTGATCTTGATTGTTTGTCTGATTCAGGAATTGATTTTTTCAATGACTGATTAGAATGATTATCAGAAATTTGTAAAAAACTGTTGGCACCCGAGAGTGAAGCATGATATTGATGGTGAAGATTGCTGGTACTGCCATTACCATTGACATTGTTGGCAGTGCCGTTATTTATAATGGTGGAGTTGATACCCAGAGTTAAGATTGAAGAGGAGCATGGTGAACTAGATAATTTACAATCAATGTTATCATCATCATGACCGGCATCACTTTCAAAATCATCGTCGTCATCATCACTATATTTAGAAATAGCTTTGGATAATTCCGAGTTGCAATTTAATGAAAATGATACTCTAGTTGAAGCTCTTCTTTTAGCCTTGATTTGATCGGCATTATAACAGGATTGTTCATCTTCGGAATCATCTTCACTTTCAGAAGAAGAGTAGCAAGCATTGTTGGTGGTGTTAGTGATCGATCCACGCATGGGGAACCGGAAAGCTGGTTTAGCAGCTATAGTAACACGAGCACCAGCACGACGACTATTGTTTGCCAAAGAAGATGAAGGGGTGGAAACAACATCATTGTTAAAACCAACCGATTTGGTGTTTGATTCGTGTCTCAACTTAGATAAGCATATCTTCTTAGCAGGACTTGAATCGTAGGGAGTGGTGTTAAAGGTGCAACTACGTTTGTTTGATGTGGAAAAAGCCTGAGAACACAAAGCCATAATTGCGTGTCTAACTTAACTTAACCAGATATTTTTTTTTTCGTCTTAAGAAAAAAAATAATAGTAAAAAATAATAATAATAAAATTATTATAATTAAACCAGATTAACTAGCAGAAAACCAGAAAAACCCAATAGCACAATAAAAGCAGACTGGAGAGAAAAAAAAAACCTTCCAACCAAATTAAACAAAAAAGTGCGAATCGAGGTGTTTTTCTATGGTGCAAGAGGTACGGGTGAATGGTGTATGACCCACTTGCCTGATATAATCCAATTAGTAGAGGTATGAAGTTTCAGGAATCCTGTATTTAAGAATAGCAGTGCAGGGTGTACGCTTCTTAATTAATTTCTTTTTTCTTAGAAGTAAAGAAAAAAAGAGAGCAAAGTAGAAAGAACAGCGTGGCCACAAGGCAAGAAAAAATCAGGATTTTTTTTTCTTTTTTTTTTCTTTTCTGAATCAACCAATCAAGGCGTCAGAAACCAACAAAAATAGGAGAGGGGAGGGAAAAAAGAATAGGGACAAGTAGTGTGCGTGACCAAAAAAAGGGATGGTACTCTCTTTGGGTGGCGGCGACGACGACTTTTTATGAGGAGTCTAACAAACAGTATGTCCAAACTAAAGGGGGTAGAGAAGTCGGGACAAAACGTTAGTAAAGCAAGTAGAAACTTAACTAGACCTTGAAGTAGTGACGTTGAAGGAATAGAGAAGCAGCAAGCGCGAAGACGTTGGTGGTGGTGGGTGGGTGTTGTTGTTTAAAAGAAGAGGGTAAGAACAACAACTTCCTTTTAAGTTTGTTAGTGCAAAAGGGAGGGAAAAAAAAAAGGAATGACAACGAAGTCAGATATAAAAAAAAAATTGGGAAAACTGAGAAGAAAAGAAGTAAAGAAAAGTAGAAAAAAAAAAAAAAAATTTTTTTGAGAAAAACAAGAGACTTTTTCTTTTTGTCGCTCTCTTTTTCCAGGATTTCGTTTGTGTTTAATAGATTTTGTTAGTGAATTTTGTCGTTCTATTATTGTCTAGAATAGGGAACTATGGTCGTGTAAGAACTGAAAATACTGAAAAAAAAAAAAGAAATGCGAGTGTTACCCTTCCTATCGCCATGATTTGTTCTTCTTGAGTGAGGTTTGTGTCACAAATGAATCTGTCTGTACAGGTTGGTTGCTAGAGCAATAGGGGCCAATCACAGCGAGCCATCATGCAGGTCTGCACTGTTAAGACGTGCGGGTAACCTGTGTCCAGCAGCTTTTCCCTTTCTATGTGCGCACAAAAGCAAGATTCCATAGGCTTCCACCACACATTTGGAAGGAGACACGGGCCCCACAACCACGATTGTTCAGCTAATTTTTCACAGATATACGCTTTCATACTGGTACTACTGCCTTGTTTGACTCCCAAACCCTTCCCCAATGGGATAAATTCCTGAAAAATATTTTATCCTGTTTAAGCAAATTTTACACTTATCAGTACACGCCCGTTCTATCAATGTCTTTGTTATGTAGGTTTAGTTCGTCTATCGATAAGAATGAATTGACTTTCAATGAATTGAATTACACAGTATAGACAAAGTAACAAAGTATAGACAAAGTGACAAAGCATAGACAAAGTAACAAAGTAACAAAGTATAGAAAAGTATAGACCCATAAATGTTCACTACCCTTTTTTTCTTTTTTCCTGTCCCCTTTTTCTAAGCTTTTTTTTTTTTTAATGTATTCTATTGGTTATGTAATTGGCCCCTTGAAATTATTGAGCTAGTAGCGTGTGAAAGTCACTGTTGTATATCATTAGATTGAAGATGATACAGTATCAATCTCTCAGTTAAACGATATTAGTACATGGTCGGCTAACTAACGTCTATGCAACATCACCGTCACTCATGTATTCAAAATCACGTTGTCAACAATGCCATAAACAATCAATTGGTGCAATTTTCAGAATGTGCAAATGTGCTGGTTTGGATAGAACAGGCTTAGTTTTCTGGGACGGGTAACAAAAACAAAGAGACAAACAAATAGAGTTATCAACTAATTATAATTGTTGTTGTTATTGTTATTATGGGAAAATAATACGCGTTAAAATCCTTTTAGTAAGGGGTACATCACGGTTTATCAAGATAGTTTGCAATTACTGCAAATACCATTACAAACCCTGGCTCCAACCCCTATCACCACCAACATCATCAGGAGTATCCTCCTCTGTTTGGTATAGCCTACTTGTAGTTACAGCCTTTTTTTTTTTTTTTTTTGATATTAAATTGATAGAAACTTATATACACGTTTATTACTTATAAGCCTACTAAAATTCATCAACAAACTGTTGTGCAATTCTGAAAACTGACAATCGGTCGTTTTCATTGTTATTGGTGTTGGTATTATCATCACTATCAAATCTGACGGGTGTTCGTGATCCCAAAATATTCCCATCATGAGGCCCATAAGCGTACGCGGTTCGGAATGATTCGATTGAGGCGGATCCATTCTTCAATCGATCATCCTGGCCAGGTGTGGTGTTTCTTGAGTTGAATTTGGCGTCTCGATCTCCATATACCCCATTGGAAAAATATTTGGCGTATTTGGGATCCTGATAATATTTGGGCTTATCATTAGTTTGATTCTGATTTTGATCATATTTGAAACGACCTAATAATGATGGTAGCATCTTCCCCAACCAGCCTTTAACTGGAATGGAAGTGGTGTCACCATCATTGGTCACTTCTCCAATATCTTGACCAAATTGCTGATTCAAAAATTCACTGGCTCCAATGGTCATTTCATTATAAAGATCATCCAAATCTTTATTAGTTTGATTATTGTTAGTTGTTCTTCTTCCATCGACTTGTTGTTGTTCAACCTCTTCATTTTCTTCTTCTTCTTCTTCTTCAGCCTTGGGTGTTCCGTATTGATACGGTTTTAATCGTTCATCACTTAATTTTTGCTCCAAGAAATTCATCGAACGAATCGTAGTGGTTATAAATCGATCGAAATTGCGATTATTAACTAAGTAAAGTTGATTGTTGATAAACTTGTCATACAAGAAATTGACAAGCGGAATCAGATATTTAATACCGAGAAACGTTAATTTAATCAGGATGATTAATAATATTTCAAATTTATCAATCATCAAGTTGGATTTGGCCCCATTGACTCGGTGAACCATTCGTAATAAATCATCATTGGAATCAGTTTCTTCATCACCATTATTATTCATGCCAATATGAGAACTTTCCCCACTGTTTATAATCAAAGCTTGTAGTTGCTCATCGTTAAGTGTAATTAAGTCTTGGTGTAGTCTACGTATCAATTTCATCTTGGTAGAATTGTCCACATTTTGAATCATGGCGTAGATTTGATTAACTTCTTCATCCGGTTCTTCATCATAACCTTCATCTTCCTGGGCCGAATCATTTTCAGAACGTACAATCACGGGATCCTTTAATCGTTGTTGTTCCAGTTGTTCTTGGTCATGAGTCGATGGCTTCTCATCGATTGTACCACCTGACAACCATCCATTCCCACCGAGCCAGCGAGGAGATGAATATTGCCATGCTACCTTCAGTGTAAATCGAAGTACCCTCCCGGCATACTTCAACTTATGTGATACACTTCGGTCACTTATACTTAATAAGTCCACCACCAAATGCTGAAGATCATCTTCATTATCGGTGGGTCTTAAAGTGGTGGATGTTCCCAGAGACGAAGGAGGAGTTAATTCTTCGAATTGGGTTTGTTGTTGCATCACCACATCCAAATTATTATTTATCAACGTATCAAACTTAACATTTTGTTCATCAAGATACTCTTTCACTCGCGATTCTCGATTACTGGTGCCGCCATCACTGAAATTTTCAATGGAAGTTCTTTCTGGAGTTAATTGATTAATTTTAGTTGGACTTCCTTCTTCAAAATTTGATTCGGCAACGCCTGGAGACCCCGATGATTCTGGTGGTGTCACTGGTGTTGCCGGGAAAACGCCCAACCCAATATTATTGGTGCTGGTAGCGTTGTTGTTATCGGATTCAAGTTGATTATCCTCTTCTTCTGGAATCGAGCCAATGACTGCGTATTTCTGCGGTATTGGTTGTTCATAAGCACTACCATTCGAAATCCCGGTGCTATTACTTTCATTCGAATTCATACGTGATCTTGAGGCTAAACTAAAGTCATCATCTCCTGTCTGCGTTGATTTCAGCGATTGAACAAAATTAAAGTATCTTCTCGAAGGTTCCAGTCTAGTAGGAGTACTTAAATGACTCGAAGTTACGGATGAATTGGGTTGAAAGTAGTAATCCTTGATACGATTGATGGGTGACGATTCCAAATCCTGTGGAAAGTCATCACAAGTATCGGAATAATTAAGAAAATTATACCCAACGGCTGGAGGCGAAGAAGGTCCTACTTCCTGAGTATTTTGAAGCAACAAATTTTCCTCGCCATTTTCATCCTGTTCAATTCGATTCTTGATTATACGCGTGTGTATTTTATCTCTCGGCCTTGATTGAGCAAGCGAAATATATGTGGGCTTGTTAACGGGACGGTTATTTATATTGGAGAATAAATCAGGTCTACTATCCGGGGCTACTTCAGTGTCATAATCATCGATGGTTGTGGTGTCGGTTGCTTCTGGTTTATCAGAATTAGACTCGACTCCCACAATGCTTTTAACGGTACTGGGAATATATTGATTATAGGGTAATTGGTTAATCACAGCTCCCAAAACCGACCGTACCACCATGCTTTCCTCTTACTGCAAAAAAAAAAAAAAAAAAGGAAAAATTAGACGAGGGTGAAAATTGGAACGGCAAAAAACAACAAAAAAAATTGAATGAATGAATAAATGAATAAATGATAGGAGATAGTCGGCTATCGTCCTGGGACTATCCAAAAATTCTATGCAATGCAGAAAAGTAGCAAATAATGAAATATATTAGGAAACTTTCAAGGGTTCGAACTAGGTGAAGAGGCAGCTTTTGAAATGTCAACGGAACAATAAGCAAATTATGTTCTAGGTAACCAATGATACCAGCATCAAAAAAAATTAGTGGAAATGGAAGAAATGGGAAGAAATGGAAAGCAGTTCACTCCCCATAAGTACCAGGAAGAAGTACCTTTATATGCTTATAGCAATGATGACAATAAGCTTCAATGAGTTTTCAATTCAAGATGGGGTTAAGAAGGTGGAGTAAAAAATCCCCAAATGAATAATAATGTTGGTTCTGTAGATGCTTCAGTGCAGTAGCTTACCGAAACTATGCTAGATCCTTTCATTTCTTTTTCTCTTTTCCTTCTTCTTCTTTTATTTTTTTTTTTTTTTTTTTGCTCTTGTTTTTTTGGTAGGGATAAGCGTATTAAACCCTCACTCTAAGTATTGTCTAATTGTTAGGCTTACTCCAGCTTTTTACTCTCACAATGTAAGCTATTATAATTGCACTCAGTACATATATACTATGCTTACATGCAGGCGTGTCTGTTATATAGCGCCATCGCAATCTTCCTCTCGTTTCTTCCTTTTTTTTTCACATGCTGATAGAAAGTGGTCTTGCACCCGTACATACGCGTATGATGTCGTTCTGTCAAAAAAAAAAAGGATAACGACATATTTGAAGAGACAGTAAATGTCGCGGCTTGTCTCATAGCAATCTTGTGGCAGGGTTAGAATTTTGTTTGCAACTATTGAAACAGGTTAAAAAGATCGATTGAAATTCCTATTCTTGAAGTTCCCTAATTCAGATAAACTGCACACCATTTATTCATAAATTTCCAACTCAATTTTTTTTTTTGTTTTTACGCTATTCTTTTTCAATTTTTAAGCTCTTACGATCTTTCTATTCCCCTTACTTACATCGATCATCATTGGTGTGTTATTCTGCAGATTAGTTGTTTCTGGAACAATAGAGGAGCATCATGTCGAGTCTCATCATCAAGTTTGTCACCAACCGACTTCTTAAGGATAATCAATGGAACAAATTGGGGGTGGAAGATCCTTATTATGAATATGTGCCACTTCTGGTGGACGTCAATGGTAAACCAACCAAGACCAAACGGGTTGCTCGAAGAATCCCCGACGGGTTAAGTGATCATGATACCAAGCTACTTAACAAGGTTAAGAAGAGAGCTTATCGTTATGATATGGCTTTCAATTTATTTGGGGTCAGAGTTGGTTGGACTAACGTTATTGGGGTCATTCCCGTGGTGGGGTCGATCATTTCTGCATACTGGTCCATTTCCCTATTCTCTTTGGCACGTCAAATTGACGATGGATTACCCTTAGATATGCAAATATTATTTTTACTTAATATTATCATTGATTTTGCCCTTCTGTTAATTCCAATTATTGGTGATATCATTGAAATTGGTTATAAAGCCAATTCTAGAAACTTCTTGTTATTGGAAAAACACTTGATCAGAGTTGGACAAAAAAATATGGGGCTTATTCCTGAAGATCAAGTTAGACCTAATTTCATTAATGATAAAGTATCTCCCTTTGTGGATGAAAAAGTTAAACCAAATGCTATCAAGGCTAGTGAATCAGTTAAAACTTTTGTAAGTAAACATCTTCAAACTTCTCCTAAAGAATCAAGATCCTCGTCTTCAAGTAGTCTTGATGCCAGTAGTGCATTTGCTTCAAAATCCCCCACCATTCAAACTAGTCCTACCACGGTTACTACGTCGCTGCAACCCTATAATGAAAACATCCCCAAAACCAGAAAATCGAAAAAAAATATCGATCTCGCCGATGATGACGCTGCAACCGTGGTAGATGCCTACAATAACAACAATGCTCATTCAAATGATGCTAAAAGTATCAGGAGTTTAAGTTCATCTTTTGCTAAAAAAGATGATCCTTCCTTACATGATGGTGAAAGTGATGGAAGATCTTTGCATCACCATCATGTTACTTGAATTGGTGCATGCCTTCTCTACTCAATTTAAAGTCAATGATGCCGTACTTTTACACTTTTTTGGGGGGGGGAAAGAAAATTATTATTATTACCTGTCATGAGTATATGATTAACTGTGAATATTAAGATTAACTTTATTCTCTTTTTAAAAAGAAAGACAATTGAATACATCAAGGTCATGGAATTTGTAGAAGTAGGCTTGGACTTTTTTAACATTTTCGCGAGTTTTCTTCAATTATGCTGAGAAACTGACCAAAAACCCGACAAATTTAAAAAAGTTAACTGTGAGAAAAAACAATTGATATATTTTTGAACTTAAATACTCGATTAGAAAAAAAAAAAAAAAATTTGTACAATTATATAAATAGAACCTGATCATTATCGATTCTTCATTGTTAACCTTCCTTCTTTACCGATCAAGAAAGGGAATTATTCACAATGTCGGAGAACGGCAGCGTCAAAGATCTTAAAGATACTTCTTCGGATCAACCAGATCATATCTCACAGAATCAAGATCATTCCCTCGAGTCGTCAAAGATTGAACAATCCCAGAACTCCACCACTACAATTCAGGGCAACGAGGGCTCCGATGATTCAAAACCAATTACCAATGATACAAATAGTTTGAAAGTCAAAGACACATCGGTAAACTCGGATATTGTTTCCTTGAAATCAACAGAAGCCATCTTAGATACCGATAAAGAAAAATTAGATGATTTATCCACGGTTGACCATGATAAAGAAGATGGCATCGTTCCTGAAAATGCAGCCCCCGAAAAGGACCCGCATTCAGAGCAGGCTCCTGTCATTGAACAACCAACGGAGCAAGAATTGAATCCAACCTTGTCTCGTTTTATGACCTCGTGTCAGAAAGGTGATTTACCAGTAGTGAAAGAGCTCATAGAATCGGGTGAAGTCCAAGCAAATGATGGCTTCAGTGATGGTGTCACCGGGTTACACTGGGCAGCCATCAACAACCGTTTGACTGTGGTTGAATACTTGACCCAAAACGATATTTCAAAAGCTGATCCAAATTTCTTAGCTGGTGATTTACAAGCTAGTCCATTACACTGGGCTTGTCGTAACGGATTGGTTTACATTGTTGATTATTTAGTCACCCACACAAGTGCCGATCCTACCATAAGAGACGCCCAATCTTATAATGCATTACACTTGGCTGTTCATAGTTCTAACATTACCCTTGTGATTTATTTATTATTGACTTATTGTGGCAGTGCTAATACCGATTCTTCCAAGAAAAGGCTTCACGTTGATGAGCCTGATAGCTCAAATCGTACCTCATTGCATTGGGCAGCATATCAAGGTGATTTACTCACAGTTAATGCATTATTAAAATTTGGAGCAGACGTTAATAAAGTTGATAATTCTCTCTTTATTCCATTACACTGGGCCTTCATTAAAGGTTATAAGAGTGTTTTGAAATCTCTCGTCGAGGCAGGTTCCGATATTTTCGCCAAAAATGATCAAGGAAAAAATTCTTTTGCTGTGGCAAAGGATATGAACTGTTTACCTACTTGGGCCAAAGTCTTATTAGAAACTGATCGGTCTCCAAAGAGACAATGGACAGTGAATCAACATTTCTTGAGTCCTAAATATGGGAAGATCATCACTTTCATAACCCCTTATTTTATTTTGCCTCTTGTTTTCTATATCTGCTCTTTCCATCAAGGTTATATAATTCCAAAACTTTTCCTTTCCATTATATTATTTGCAGGATCCATTGCATTTTTACTTCGTTTCATAATACCCACATACCTATTAGATGACAAACCTTTGTTTAAATCTCCATACTTGGCAGGTGTCTTTTCTGCAACTGCATTCTGGGCTATTGTCACTTGGTTTTTCAAAATATTACCTGTGTTAATCTTCAAGAGATTTTTCACCAACGTTGTATTGGCCGGTATAATCGGGTTGTTCGCTTGGTCATTTTTCAAAGCTATGTTTATCAATCCTGGTTTTGTTCCAACACCAAGTGATAATTCCGTGATTTTAGAACAAGTTAAAGAGTTAATTAAACTAGGCAAATTTGATACTGATAATTTCTGTGTCCACACCTTCATTCGTAAACCTTTGAGATCAAGATATTCGAAACATAATAAAAAGTTAGTGGCTAGATTTGATCATTATTGTCCTTGGGTTTACAATGAAGTTGGGGTTAGAAACCATAAATTATTCATGACTTTTGTTTATTCCTTAGCCATAGCTGTTATTTTATTCACCAATCTATCAATCAAATATTTTGATGTCATGGAGGACAAGACCGATGGCTACTCTAGTGATGATGAATCTTCCAAATGTTCAATTTTATCTGATGAATTATGTGCTGGATACAATACCCTGCCATTCCATTTTAATCTTGTGATGTGGTGTTTGATGCAATTTGTATGGATTGTATTCCTCTGTGTGGTTCAGACATTCCAAATTTGCAAAGGTGTCACTTCTTGGGAATTCAGTTTATTGAACAATCAAATCAGTAACCCAGGTTTCAACCATTCCACTTTACCAAGAGATTTCAATGGTAATTTACAACCTACTGCTGCACCAAATACTCATAAACATGGCAATAGTTCCCTGTTGGGAATGTTAGCTAAATTAATTGGTTTAGACCAGTTTGTGCTCACCGTCAAACTCACTTTCATGTCCTTATTTAGTAAATCTCAACATCGGGAGACTTATACTTCATTAAATAATGTTGAAATCCCAACCGATTATGGTGTCAAACAAAATTGGTGCGATTTCTGGTTCTTGGGTGAAGTTAAATGGAGAAATTTACTCTATCTTCCCATTGAAGGGGAGAATAATTTGAATGGGGAAGTTGTTGATTATTATAAATTATATGAATTACCACCTAAAGTTAGTGGTAATGAGGCGGTCTAAACAACTGAGTTAGAGGCTCTTTCCCTTGATCTGACCTTGAAAAATTTTATTCCTCTTGTTTATATTCAAGTAGTCATTACACAATCTAATAACGTACTTCTTGCTGCGCAACAGACGTTCATGTAGGGTGTTTATCAGAATATACTCAAACTACGCTGAGACTATAATTACAAAGGCCAACTACAAAAAGACGATAAAATTTGAAAACCACAATGTGTTTATTAAAAAAAAAAGTATACACTAAAAAAAAATTTTTCCCCCGAACCCAGCAATACTCTTCTAAAAGAGGGTCGACGAATCAACAAAAGGTTAACTATAGTCACTACTAAAACACTAAATAGGGTTTTAGGAGAAACTTGTCAGACAGCCACTTATACCCACCCAAAGTTAAAGCCCCCGAAGAAGCATAAAACCAAGGGTAAAGATCATCGCTCCTTTCAAGATAGGAATGAACTAGTCAAACCCATCAGACAAAAGGCAAAATAAAGATAGATGACTGGACCGCTAAGGATCACAGACAAGCTAAATTAGTTCTCACTTTGAGGGTATAAGGGTATCTCACTCATCAACCAAGTTGGATTCAGTGGCTCTTTAGAAGAGTCAAAGATGGGACGTGACCTATAGAAATGATCCTATGAAGTACGTCGACAAAGAAAAAAGAAGTAAAACCATTCATAAAAATTTGGAGAATCCAGGGCCTTTTATACCATTTTTTTTCTCCTGTCAATAATCGATGAGATGAGATTCCTACGTTACCCGCAAATTTTGTTTAGGGTTTTGTTTTTTTTTTTTTTTTTTTTTTACAATTTTTCGCTTTCTCGCGCTCTTTTCGGGTAACGAAAAAAGCTGTAGTGTTAACCGTGCAAAGCACGACTCCTAGCCAGTTTGCTTACTTAATATTGACATATATTATGGAGAGAAAGTTAGGTATGTAGCTTGGTAACAGAGCCAGTACCGTAACATGTCATGTTCAAGCTCAATGATGGATATTTCAGCAAGATAGTTTGCCCTGAATTGGCTAAGAGAAAACAATGCAAGATACTTAATTGTATCTTTAGACATGATACAGTTGCTGCCAAATCCAAGAAGAGATCACTCGATCAGGAACTGTCTGAACAGGGTCCAAGCCCAAAAAAGACCAACCTTAGTGAAACTCCATTGGACCAAGATAGACAAAATGCAGCTCCTGAAAAGGATATCTCGATCATTATTCCCCGATCGATATCGCATTTACAGATATCGAGATCAGATCGTACTGTGAACGCTAGGAAGATTGCCAACCATTTCAAAGAACGAGATAACAATGCCCCTAATAAGGCTGCTATTAATAAGGAGTATGATCTTGCTACTTCTAGTAAGTCAGTACAGGATTATGAGAAGGCGGTTGATCAGTTTTTGAATGGTCCTAAGCACACTCAACAAGATCCAAAATATATACTTCCTCGTGAGGTGATACCAACGCCACCTGCAACCTTACCGGTAAGGAAGCAGTACATTCAAATGATGGTAGATGTGTTGAAAAAAGTAGATCCAACTTTGAAAACGCCAATTCTTGTTGCCCTTGATGAAGAATACAAAATTGCCTCCACAACAAAGTCAAGTACCTACGTACAAGTTTTAAAGAAGCGATTATATCAATTATCACACCCAGAAAAATTCAAAGAACACAAGAAAGTAGCTACGAAAGCAGAATTTCAGAAGGCTCTTGAAGAGTTGGTTATACTGCGAGAAAAACTCAAGCTCTATGGATATATAGTGGATCCCCCCACTGCACAAGAGCCTAAAGAAGAAAGAGTTTGTCGACGTTGTAACAATGAATTCCGATTGAGTGAGATAATGTCACCCACCGAGTGCCATTATCACTCTGGTAAAGTCATTAAAAAGGATAAAAACACCAAGGTTTATGAATGTTGTGGCGGACTTGTTGGTACTGAGACAGACACATGCGAAGTATCGAAACATCACGTATTTTATTGGTCCAATCCGGAAGAAATGCAGGCATTCATACCATTCAAGAAGACCAGTGATGTCTTCAAACCCAATAAGGACAGTTTCAAGGCATTGGGTATTGATTGTGAGATGGGCTTTACATCAAAGGGGTTTGAACTTCTTCGTATCACCGCAATTGATTTCTTCAGCGGTGAAGAAGTCATAGATGTACTTGTGCGACCAATTGGAGAAGTAATTGATTTGAATACAAAGTGGTCGGGTATAGCTGAGATCAAAGACGAGGCCCTACCTTTTGAGGACCTGATTAACCTCCTTGAAGGGCTCATGGATGCAAATACAATTTTAATTGGCCATGGTCTTGAGAATGACATGAATTCAATGCGCTTGATTCATGATAAGATAGTCGATACTGCCATTTTGTATCCTAAACATCAAACCACACCTACGTTTCGATATCCACTAAAGTACTTGACGTTCAAGTACTTGGGCAGAACGATCCAAACGGGCCAACACGACAGTGGTGAAGACTCGCTTGCGGCCATTGATGTCGTCAAGTACTTCATTAACCAGGATATCAATAAACAGCATACTTAGTATCTCTATATAAATACGTATATATATTCTACTTAATAAGGAGCAGCAACATGTCTGCTAAAATATATGAACGCCAAAGAAAAAAAAAAAATAAAATTGTAAATGGAGTGATGCGCACAGAAAGGCTGTAAGGAGGGGGGATAGGCTTATATAGGTTTGAAAAATGGGGTAATAAAAAATGCAGCATTAATATAAAAAGGGTGGGTAACCGCCCGCAATCATAATTCTTTTAATTTAACAAGAAGACTTCGTCAATCAAGCCTTATTATTAGACTTCTTTTGAAGCACATTAACTGGTTTAGTCTTGTTGTTCCATTTCTTTCGTTAATTCCAAACAATGCCTGTGAAAGCTGTGATCTTAGTTGGTGGTGACACCATAGGTACTCGATTCAGACCATTAACAATGGATATCCCCAAGATTTTGTTCCCAATTGCAGGAAAACCGTTATTGGGACATATCATGGATAGCTTGGTGAGCCAATTGGGTAGCGATTTGGAAGAAGTCTTTCTCATTAGTTTCTTCAAAAACACGAGGAATTTTGAAGAGTACATTGAAGACACCAAACTTACCCATGCTGGCTTAAAAGTGACACTTTTAACCGAACCATACTCTTTAGGGACCGGTGGGGGTATCTATCACTTTCGTAATGAGATATTGGGGGCCAATGCTCACAATGATAAGATTCTCTTGATTCATGGTGATGTTATTTGCAACTACCCATTCAAACAATTAATTGATTACCACGAAGCAAATAATGCTGACGTACTTTTATTGGGTATAGATCCTCTTCTTTTGGCCGACGGAAATCAAAATTTACCTGACTACCCAAGTAGTTTGAAGTATTATGATAGGGACAGTATCTTCACCAATTTTGGGACTATAGTTTCCAACAAAGAAAATTCCAAGATTGTGCACTATGTAGAAAAACCCAAGTCAGATAGTTTCGCTCAATTCAAAGATACTGCTTATTCGATCACAATTAATGGTGGGGTGTATGTTTTGAATAACAAAGTTTTCAAGCTTTTAGAAAAAGCCCAAAAAGTTAAAACAACCAAAGCAAACTTACTCAATTACGACTTGGATAATGACGAGTCAACCCGATCCAAGGTATTGTCATTTGAGCTTGATTTGTTCAAAACTTTACCTTCACAATCAGATATTACATTTATGAATTATAAATCGAGTAGTTTCTGGTACCAATTGAAAACTCCAATTTTTGCCCTTCTCGCCAACAGTTTCTTCTTGAGAACCGAGAAACAAAAATTAGTACCCGAATCCTCCTCTGTTAAAGGTCCTGTCAAAGCCTGTGATCCAAATTTTGTGTGTACGAAAGATTCCTTGATGGGACCCAATGTCTCTATTGGTAAAAATGTCAAACTTGGGAAAGGTATCAGATTGAAGAATTGTATCATCGCTGATGATGTTGTTATCGATGACCATACTATTATTGCGAATGCAATTATATCCCGGGGGGTTAATATTGGCAAATGGTGTCGAATCGAGGGTTCCATAAACACCCCAACTGTCAACAAGGATATCAGCCTGTTCAACTCTGATAATTACCTTAAATTGCTCAATAATATTGTGGTTTTATGTAAGGATACCACTGTGGGCCACCAAGTATTTGTCTACAATTCAATTGTCCTACCACATAAGGAGATTAAAAATGATCTCAAGTACGAAATTGTTATGTGAGTCTTTTTTTTTTTGGCTTCTTTTATTTTTTTTTGAAATGTTCTACACAAGTTAAAATAGCTAAGTAAAAATATAATTTATTGTCAATCAGTAAATAGCTTGTAGCGAGAATTAGAGCTCTCAGCTACGGTTGTCTTGCAAGTAGCTGTTCTTCCGTGTTTACAATAGAAAGATCCATTCAAAGGAATATAGATGGTAATGAAATCATTTAATTGGCCGTCAAAATTTTGGTTGAATCTGGAAAATCCACATTCATTAGGTATTTCCATTACTTGCTCTAGATTTGCTTGCAACCCTGATTCTTTGAGTTTCACCTGACACAATTCTTGAAAGTCTATAGGACATTGTAAGTCGTAATTTAGATTATCAAAATCATAAAACTGGTATCCACTTAACTGAGGCAAGTGCTGTGATTTCTGTAATAAATTGGCCTGTAGTTGTTGCCTGATTTTATCCCCATCCCCATTATGAATCGTTTCATGGACTCGCCCTGAAGGCTGAAGTATCGACTGGTACCTACTACTCAAATTAATTCGGCATTCTGATGCTTCATACTCCTTTTCCACTAACTCAAGCGACTTGAGAAAGAACTTAATATTTGTCTTGCTAATACACGTTCGTTCTTCCATCGTTCTTCTCTCTGGATCCTTATCTTTGTCCTTTAGGTAGCGTATCAGGTTTTCCAGTGACTGCAAATGAAGTCGACTAGCTGGATCAGAAGCGAAATTCTTCACGTAGGCTGCTTGAAGAAAGTCGTATATCATGGTGCGATAGTAATTGGCTGCAGTTACTTTGAGAATTATGTTATCATTTATCAAGGTAGGGTTGGAATACGGAGAGCTAGCAATGGCACCGCAGATAAAGAGTACGAGTCGCACGCCTAGCGAAAACCACCAGTCACTCATTGTCACTCTGTCCTATATAGTTGTATATACCATAAGGTCCACTCCAATTGCAGATTATAATGTCATGGGGTACAAATACGATTGCAAACAGAAAACGAATGCAAAAAAAATCAGCAGAGCCAAAGGAAAAAAAATGTATACAGGAGCCTAAAATCCCCAGTTAAAATTTTTGTTACGCAAAAATCAAACAAACGCGATTTTAAACAAAAAAAAAAAAAAAAAAAAAAGTGGGAGGGAGACGCGATAGAAAAATCACCCTAATTCTCTCAGATGTGATTAAGCGATAACTCTTTCTCTTCTTCAAATCGATTTTTTTTGAATTGATTATTTCTCTACTTTTCTTCCTGATACAATCAGAAATCACCACATATAGGTTTGTTTGGCAGGTCCAGTCTAAGATAACGGAATTCACAATTAAACAAACATGTCGGGGAAGGCAGCAACTCCCACCAGGAAAATAGCCAAACCAAGCGGCTCGTCAAACAGCGGCTCTGGCTCTAAAAAGAAACAACAGTCGTTGATGGCTTTTTTCAAGCCGGCCCTGAAACCATCTTCCCATGGCTCTGTGCCTTCTTCTGATGGTGCTGAGGCACCCAGGGTCAATGATGTGAGTAAGCCTAAGGATACCATTCCCGCATATTCTTCTCCATTGAAGTCAAAGATCACCACTTCTAGTTACAAAGACGGTAGTGACAAGGAAAACGATGATAGTATGATGGAAGCGGATGAATCCAGAATAACCGATACTCCTTTAACGTCAGAATCAGATATCCCCTCTCACAATATAGCTATGACGAAAAAATCACCCATGCCACATTCTTCACCAGTGGATAGATCTGCTAGAAAACCGTTGGGCGATAACAAGGATAATGCGTCGGTACGTCCAGACTCGAGTCCCTTATCAAAACGTCGCTCGGCTGCCAAGAATGTAAGTTATGCAGAATCGGATTCCGAAGATGAAGTCGTGTCAAAGTCTTCAAGAAAGAGAAGAAAAGTTGTCGAGAGTGACGATGAAGCTGAAGATGATTTCAAGCCTGGCGCTGAAGATGATGACGATGAAGACGATATGAGCGACTTCGTTGTTGATGATGATGCGGAAGATGTTTCTGCCGAAGAAGAAGAAGATGACGAGGAGAATTATAGTGGGAAGTCCAAAAGAGATAGCAAGAAGAACAATAAACGGGCAAGTTCGTCCTCTTCGAGCAAAGTGGTAACATCTACTACCCAATCTCAGACTCCTCCTTCTTCATCCAGCTCATTAGTCAACAAGTTCAAAGCTACCTCGTCATATTCATCAGCTACTTCAACGTCTAATTCCAAAAATAAATCATCACCTAAATCGACTCCAGCCCCTTCTATTAATTCCAAACCAAAAAATAGTTTCCAAAAAGAGAATGAAGAAAGATATCAATGGTTAGTTCATATTAAAGATGCCGAGAAAAGACCAATCGATCATCCTGAATATGATTCCAGAACCTTATATGTTCCCCAATCTGCTTGGAGTAAATTTACCGCTTTTGAAAAACAATACTGGGAAATTAAGAGTACAATGTGGGATACCGTTGTCTTTTTCAAGAAGGGGAAGTTTTATGAATTATATGAGAATGATGCTATAATTGCCAACACCGAATTTGACTTGAAAATAGCTGGCGGGGGTAGAGCTAATATGAAATTAGCGGGTATTCCCGAAATGTCCTTCGAATACTGGGCTAAAGAATTCATCAGCCATGGTTACAAAGTTGCTAAAGTTGATCAGAAGGAAACCCTCCTTGCTAAAGAAATGAGAGGTGGCTCAACTAAAGAAGAAAAAATCATTAAAAGAGAATTAACCGCTGTATTAACCGGTGGTACTTTAACAGATTTAGATATGATTAGCGATGATATGGCCATTTACTGTTTGGCAATCAAGGAGGAGCTATTAGATGACGGTAGTAAAATGTTTGGGGTGGCATTTGTTGACACTGCTACTTCAGAACTTAATTTAATTGAACTTCACGATGATAATGAATGTACCAAGTTGGATACTTTAATAACTCAGGTGAAACCGAAAGAAATTTTATGTGAGAAGGGTAATTTATGTTCTACTGCCATCAAAATATTGAAATTCAGTTCTCATAATTCAAATCAAATTTGGAATAACTTGAATCCATATTCTGAATTTTGGGATTATGATTCAACTTTAGATACTTTAGTGGAGAGTAATTATTATAATTCTGCTGATGATTTTAGCAAATATCCTGCCATATTAACCAAGTTCAAAGATTCTCACAAAGTTGCGTTCAATGCATTTGGTGGATTACTCTATTACTTGAAAACATTAAAGTTGGATGAAAGTGTTATGACATTAGGTAATTTTAATGAGTACGATATTTCCAAACGCTCTTCTAGTCACATGTTACTTGATGGTGTCACTTTGAACAATCTTGAAATTTTGAATAACTCTTTTGATGGTGGTGACCAAGGTACTCTATTAAAGTTACTTAACCGAGCCATCACTCCATTCGGTAAGAGAGTGTTGAAGCACTGGGTTTTGCACCCTTTGATGAATATACATGAAATCAACGAACGATACAATTCTGTGGACTATTTGATGAACGAAAACCCAGAATTTAGAATTAGCTTGGAATCTATGCTTTCAGGTCTTCCCGACTTAGAAAGATTGCTAGCAAGAGTCCACAGTAAGACCTTAAGATTTAAAGATTTCTTGAGAGTTATCGAAAGTTTTGAAAAAGTTGCTAATTCGGTTAAAGAATTACAAAACTTTGAACTTGAAAATGCTGGTTCCATTCTCAAGGCCATCAATAGCTTCCCCCCTGAAATGATCAAATTGATTTCTGAATGGCAAGACTCGTTTAGTAGAGAACAGGCAGTAAACGACATCGTTGTTCCAGCTGAAGGTGTCGATAATGAATTTGATGACTCCAATGCTAAAATCCAAGACTTGGAAGGCCAATTAAATGAATATTTGAAAACCTATAAGAAAACATATAGATCACACGAAATATGTTTCAAAGATTCAGGTAAAGAAATCTTTTTGATTGAGGTGCCTACCAAAATTAAGAATATTCCAAAAGACTGGCAACAGATGGGGGCCACATCTAAGGTAAAAAGATACTGGTCACCGGAAGTTAGAGTATTAGTGAGAGAATTACTTGAACAAAGAGAGTTACATAAAATGGTTTGTGAAAATTTGAGGTTTAGAATGTATGAGAAGTTCGATAAGCATTATCAAGTATGGATGGCATCCATCAAAACATTGGCAAGTATAGACTGTCTTGTCGCATTAACCAAGACTTCTGAAACCATGGGTTTCCCATCATGCAGACCACAATTTATTACTTCGGATCATGGTTTTGTAGAATTCAAAGAATTAAGACATCCATGCTTTGTGGGTACCAAAGATTTCATACCTAATGACGTTTGTCTTGGAGGTGACAAGCCTAACTTTGGTTTGTTGACTGGTGCTAATGCTGCTGGTAAATCAACAATGATGAGAACTACTGCTTTAGCAGTTATATTGAGTCAAATTGGTTGTTACATACCTGCATCCCTGGCAAAATTGAATCCTATTGATAAAATCATGACCAGATTAGGTGCTAATGATAATATTATGCAAGGTAAATCTACTTTCTTTGTTGAATTGTCAGAAACCAAGAAGATCTTATCCAATGCTACTGCCAATTCATTAGTTATCTTGGATGAATTGGGAAGAGGTGGTTCATCCAGTGATGGTTATGCCATTGCTGAATCCGTCTTACACCAACTTTCTACCCATGTTCAACCACTCGGTTTCTTTGCGACTCATTATGGTTCATTGGGCTTGTCATTCACCAATCATCCTCAAATTAGACCCTTGAGAATGGGGATCATAGCCGATAATAATTCTCGTAACATTACCTTCTTATATAAATTGGAAGAAGGATCTGCTCCTGGCTCATTCGGTATGAGCGTGGCATCAATGTGTGGGATCTCAGGCGATATTGTTGACAATGCCGAGATTGCTGCTAAAAAATATGAACAAACCTCAAGATTGAAACGAGACCACGAGAGAAATCAAGTTAACAAGTTAAGTTTAGGTTTACAAAGTGACTTCAAATGGTTGGCAAACAACTACGATTCGTTATCAGAGGATGTCTTGAGATATAACGAAGAAATTAAACGAGGGGCTTTGAGTAACATCTTCAGCATGATTGAAAAGCTTTAATGCTTTTAATTTATAAGTAAATATAGTTTACTGTGTATTTTAGTATATGATTCAAATTGTTGCAGCAACGGTAAATTCTATTAGTGGTGCGATTTTTTTTTTTTTTTTTACTCGATTTTATTTTCTCGCTGGTTTTCTATTGGCCCCTTCCAACTAAGAAACTGAGAGTGAATTTGCCATATTTATATATAAGTACTGATCTCTCCTTTTGAATAATAGGTCAATCAACTTAAATTACACTATACTTATATTGATTACACGATGTTTGCTAAATTAGGATTAAATTCACCAGCTCCATACCATTTCTTGCTCTATTCATTGACATTTGGTGGTGGATTTTTTTATTCTTTCGTTGCATCTCCTATTGCCTTCAAACAATTAGAAAGAGAACAATTTGGTAAGTTACAAAATCACGTCTTCCCATTATTCTTTGGTGGTCAAGCCATAACTCCGATATTATTGGCTTTAAGTGCTCCATTTAAATTATGTCCTTTCACCATTGGCTTATTATCAATTTCCGGTTTATCTGGTGCTGCCAATTATTTTGTATTATTACCAATTTGTAAGAAAATTAAAGAAGAAAGAAATAAATTGATCGCTGATAAGAAACATGAAACCATTGAAAATGGTGAAGTCAAGCCCACTGAAGAATATCTTCGTTTATCAAAACAATTTGGTATGTACCATGGTATTTCTACTTTGACCAACATGTTGTCCATTGCTTCTCTTGGTTTGTATGGGGTTGTTTTATCCAAGAGATTGATCAAGTAAAAGTTCAATTGAAACTTGTTTTCGTCTATGGCCGTTGTTCTTCTTTCTTTTGCAGTTGTTGCATGTATATAGCTTTTGTGATTATTTTTTCTTTTTATCTTATATGAGTTCTACGATAATGTATAAACAAAAATTAAATAAGTATTATTAATCAATTGGAATTAGTAATCATAAATCATCATTTAGCAGTAAGAATAGTTGATACAACAGAAAACAATAGCCATGATAGTAACCATGAAAATGTCTCTTATCTGTATTTTTTTCTTTTTCTAAAGATCCTTTTTCCCCGGAACCAATCCGTCTCGCTCTAGTTCATCCACGTATATGGTTGGGAATACCAATCCAATAAAGATGTAACCAAGGGCCAAAGTGAACAGAGCAAAGGTGATAAAATAAGCAATGGCCCATTTTACTTCGAGGCCGCCTGCATTCTCAAATTGTTGCATTATATAGTACCAGGAGAATAATACACTCAGGAGAAAACATAGAGCAATGGAAGCACAAAGAGCATCTTTGAAAATACCCAATTTATTCTTTGAATAATTACTCAGCTGAACTTGAGCCTCATGAGCCTCTTGAGCTTCTTCTGATGGAGCCATCATCGTGGCAGTCATTCGCGATGTATCTGAAGATGAGGCGAATTGGGGGAACTCATCGCCAGAGAGCTCCACTATTTTATCTTCATATAGGTTCTTTTCGTCTTCGGGGGCCAGCATTGCACCAATTTATTAGGCCAGTTCTATGGTATACATCGTGAAGGACTCGCTAGTAACGGCTTTAAGTGAGCACTTCACTGAATTTTCCCGATCCAAATTTTTCATTTTCTCGAACAAATTTTCCGACCATTTTCGTTCTTTGTGTGCGGCTATATTTATAGTTGAATGTTCATAAGCATCAGCACAGGCATGCATAAGCAAATGTGTAGGCACATGTATAAGCACATGTATAAGCACATGTATAAGCACATGTATGATGTGTAAGCAAATTTGTAAGCAAAAATCAGCAGAATTGTAAGCACAGGTGTAAGCAGAGTTGTAAGTAAAGTTGTAAGCAGAGTTGTCAGCATGTCCCATATGTATAAGCAGAAGTATAAAGTTTATTTTAGTTGTGAGGGACAACATTATTATTTTTTTTCGCTACAGACATACATACCAATGAAACGATTTCCACTGATCGATGTATATGGGTTAAGTCTTATGTTTAATTGTCAATTCTTATTCCATAAAGGCGTGGTGTTATAAAGTAAACTAAATCGCAAAGGTTAAGCGCTGAAAAGGCGTTGTGTAATATTAAACATGTGGAACAGCTTATTTAATTGCCCCATGGGTTCGATTCTCTTAAACCCAATCAATTTTGAAAGAATGTATCATCATGTACGGTATCAATCTTATTGTTATTATTGTGCTATCGGGATATTCCCAATAGAGTCCGTTTGAGCCATAAGCCCGAAAACAACAACCAATCACTTTAATATCAGACAAAGCCATCCCTATCGGGCATATAGAAAAACCCAGATAGGTAACCTCAGTCTTATATCACTATTTTTCTTAGTTTTCTGAATCTTCCCGTTTCTGCTTCCGAAATTCAGTGAGATGCGTACCTTACTTGCAGAAAAAATTAGCTTTCCTTTTGCAATTGAGCCTTGGAAACAAGTAGATACTAAAAATGGCTGAATGTGACATATATACATCGATAAAACAATAACGTGTTGTAATGATACTAATTTTTAAAAATTAAACCCCTCCTGGTGGGGTTTTCAGTCCTCCTATTTTTCAAACAGAAGGTTTATGTGTACTTAATATTTTTTTGGGTGCTCCAAATTGTGAGCAGATAATGCATTGTCTAGTTTTATTATCATTTTTAAATTATTTTTTAACCCCTTGATCTGGGAAATAATCCACAGTTAGTTACACAATTTCGTATTTATACGGAATACATTTTGTCCCAGATTCTCTGAGTAACTGTAATGTAAACTCAATTATCATTCTGCAAAAGTAAACATACTGAGCCATGACAATGCGTTGTAGGGCTATCTTTGTTGGGTAAACAACGGTAGCGAGTATTTGAAGTTAATTGTAGTAAGGTGTATAAATTAGCCTAACTTTCCTGTTGATTTTTTAAGTTGACTTATTTTCTTTACTTCATTATTTTATTTTCTGTTTGTACATATTGATACTGCATTAGTGCCCTCGGTTACTTCTTCAATTGTCGACTTATTCATCTAGCCATACATAAACAACTTAAGATGGCCCTCACTGATTTTTTTGCTAGTAAACAATATTTCTCCCTGGAGGGTTCTAGGAAAGCATTGAAAGAAAATATTGATCCAATCCTCACTAAGGCAGTAGATAAAGATGGTAAACTGCTGCATCCAGTTATGGGTGTTGGTTTTGGTGCAACCAATGCCAAAGAAACAGTGTATTCCAACTTTGATGGCTTAATGAACGCGGAAACTGGTCAGGCCTTTGACGAAACTACCATTTTCAATTATTGGTCAACTACCAAACCTATCACCACTACTGCCTTGTTGCAATTATATGAACAAGGATTAGTTGATCTTGATGCTCCCGCCTCCAAGTACTTGTCTGATTTTAAAGGCATTAAGGTTATTACGGGTTGGGATGAAAATGAATATCCAATATTGGAGTCACCCAAAAATGAACCTACCCTTAGACAGCTAATCACTCACACCTCAGGTTTCTCTTACGCATTTTACTGCGAAGAGTACGTTAAAATTATGGAAAAAAATCCCGAAATGAACCTCTTCAAAATCAATAGAGATAACTTTAAGTATTTGCACTTGATTTTTGAACCAGGGACTAAATTCCAATATGGTCATAGTATTGATTTTGTCGGCTTCATCGTGGAAGAAATCACTGGGAAAACTTTGGGTGAATACATCAAAGAAAATATCTTGATTCCTGCCAAGATGGATAGCTTCACATTCGAAGTCAATAAAGAAGACAGTCACAAAGTGGCAGTAGTTTATGGTAGACAACCAGATGGCTCATTAGCACCCATTCCTCAACAGCCGGTTCAAAACCCCACTGTTCATTTAGGAGGACATGGTGCTTTTGGTAATGTAACCGATTATTTAAGGTTCATTAGAATATGGCTTAATGAAGGGAAGACCGAAGATGGAGTCCAAATAATAAAGGAAAGTACTTGGAAAGAAGCCATAAAAAATCACTTACCTGCTGGGGTATACACTGGTGAGTTCACATCGTTAATTCCTGAAATATCGCTCACTCTCCCTCTGACTAAAGACGAATGGGGTTTGGGATTTGCCATTAACAGTACCGCATTACCAACTGGTAGACCAAAGGGTTCTCTTCATTGGTGTGGTATAGCAAATCTGTACTTTTGGATCGATTTGAAAAATAAAATTGGTGGGTATTATGTCACCCAATGTATGCCGCTCGGCGACCCTTCTGTGAATACGTTTTCCGAAATTGAAAAGACGGTCTATGATAACTTAAAAGTCTAAGAGAAAGAACAACAGATTTTGTATTAGAAGATTCTTGGCTCCTTATGGTCTGAATTTGAGTTTCCTTACTTGTGGTCTTTACTAAGTCAGCTAAGTTTGAATTGCTTTGTTTAAGTCTATAACATCTTCGTGTTTCTAGTAAATTTCAGTATCTTACGTATGGAACCAATAAATTAAACTAATTAAAAAAAAGTATCGCAGCAGTAATATGCATTAAAAAACGCAAATGTTTATCACATTGGTTTTGTATCCACAAATAGTAACCCGTGGCTGAGTAAAAGAGCCTAATTTGCGGATGCTAGCTCTATCGGCCAAAATTTGCAGATAGTATTTGAAGAGACACCCGTAAAGTTTCATTTGTGCAAAGAAAGTAGTGATGGGTAAGCTAGCACAGTACCCAGTGTATCGTATTATCAGTGACAAGGATTTAAAGTATCCTATATCCATTGTAATATTTATCTACGAGCTTGAAAGTTGTTTTCTTTTGGATAAAGTTCATTAAAATACATAAACTAACTATAACAAAAACTTGATAGAAGAAGTAAATTTGAAAGCAAACAAAAGACAGGGCCATGTCGAGAAAATAAATAAATAAATAAATAAAAGGATATAGAAGAAATCATAAAGAAAATAAATATCATCAATAAATTGTTGTAGATTTTTGCACCAGGATCCAACCTGTCTTCAGTAACCTCAATTAATCACTGCTGATCGACACATTTACAACCAGCTTTTATGATAATCACCATCAAATTCAAGCCAAAATTCTTGATTCATTGTCAATTAAAAACTTGCGAATTTGTGAAAGACTATCACTCAATTTCTTAAAAATAGAAACCTTGATATTGGTATCATACATATAACTCATAATAGACTCCCCAAGCTTCAAAATATACAATGACTTTTCCAAACTATAATTGAAGCAGTTGTTTGCTAGGGCATCCCTTAAAAGTTGTTCACGGCTAATGGGTTCCCTATTCTGAGCCATTAATAAGTCGTCGCCACCCGTGCTAGAGAACAAGCACAAATTAGTAAAATCATTCTCCAACTTAGAATTCTGATACTTTATTTTCAAGAAGTTTTCAATCTTTCCTAATAGTTTTAAGACTGTCACGTATCTTTGATTCAATTCATTCAAAGTATTTGAATTAGGTTGAGTCAGGTTATAATTTGTGATATTATGTCCATTAGGATTGTTTTTCTTAATTACTTGAATTGCAAAAATGGACAAAATGGTAAAGACGTGAAACAACATTTGGGAATGAATCGAGTTCTTAGAATTATCAATTTCGTCAAAAACTTTCAAATTCATCGATTGCTCAAAAGTGGTGGTAGCACTCGATTGGTTTCTCAAGGATTCTTCAACCAATACATTGAAACTTGGATGATGACTCTGATAATAGTTCAATTCAGTATGAAACAATTCTTTACCCGTTCCCCTTGACATATTAGGACTTGATTTAGACTTTTCGTTATTGGGCATATCAGCATCATCAGTTTTGAATAAGACCAATTTAACAATGATAATACAACAATCAATAAGTCTTAAATAGTCCAATTCATTCACATTTTCCATTGAATGTAAAAAAATGTCATAATTCTTAGTTAATTCATCGAAGTTTCTTAACCAACTTTGTTCCTTAACCAATTTGAAATCAACCAAAGTACCTATCTTGATAAAATTAAGTAGCAAGGCATAGTCTAATTTTTCAAAATCATCCTGTTGGCTATTATTAAGCAACTTATTAGCATTATTATTTTGAACAGAGTCTTTTCTTGTGACCGAGTTATCAATAAATTTAGTGAGTTTATCCAAGATGGCAAATATATCGACTTTCTGCATTTCTTCGTATTGTTTAATTTCAAACAACCCATGAAGGACAGAGATGAACCCATATTTACTCATATTAGATAATTTAGCAAACAAGGCCGGGTCATCAGGGGTACCATTATGAATTTGAGATTTGGTCAATTGAATCAACACATCTTTATACACGATTTGATTTTCCTTTCTTTTAGGTAAGTAATAGTTCAAGTCTCTTTGCTCAACACTATCACTGTTTTGTAATTGAATATATTCCTGAAAAGAGGCGAAAGTTTTGAAATTCCATAAAAATTCATCATTCGTGCTTGGTGTGGTTAAGTCTCCCAAATCATTAATGCTCAAGGTCAATGGAACATTATACATCATTAACAAGAAATTGGTCAATCTATAAATCATAAACACGATTCTTGTTTGTGATTGAAGATTAATGTTGGTTTTGAACTTCAATTCATCCTTTGCATAGGCATTATTGGCGAAGAAAGATTCTTGATGATCAGAAGCACCATTTTCTTTATCAAAGTTAGTGAGAGCTTCTTCTTCTTCACTATTAATGGAAAACAAAATTGTTCTATTACTTTTAATGGATGTCTTAACCAATGAGTTCAATGCATTCAACTGTCTGATAACAATATAAACATTGTTTTCATTATCAGAGAACAATCCATAAATGACCGATAAAGTCAAAGATTGAATCAACCATAATGGATTAACTGATTGAGTACCACCATTTGCACCCGAATTTCCCACGTTATTCTTCCTACTTTCCAAATAAATATGAATGATTCTTCTTGAGGCTTCATATAAATGTTCGGAGTCATTCTTGTTATTAGCTAACAATGCCCCAATTGTGGCTACTAATAACGGTAAACAAACTCTTGCACTTTCATTAGTGATATCCTCATTAATAGTCATATTCATGATCTCATGCTCATTCAATTTAGAGATATGAATAAAGGGGAAATGTGATAAGAAAATAGAATTGAAGTTACTGGCGTAAAATTCTAACTTTTCATTTGATGGAATTGTAGGAGTCATGATTCCACTAATAGGGTACTTACTCAATGATTTATTGATCATATATCTCATGTTACTGGTGAAAAGTCTATTCTTTGTATAATTACTCAATTTAATCAGATGTCTCTTTTTTGAGGCCAGATTTTCATTTTGAGATGATTGATCAATATTCATAAGCTGGGATTGATCGAGGTAACTACTTTCATTACCATTTTGTTGTTGTTGTTGTTGAGAATGGGAGGCGGGAGCATATGAAGAAGCAGAAGGACGATGAACTGGATTGGCAGGTGGTGACACTATATGAGGACTATTCGAACTTTCTACACCCGAAGAAGAAACAGAAGGGTTATCACCATAGAATGAATACCCACCACTCATGAATTTTGAATTAACGTCAAATTCATGAGTTAATTCATCAATGTCGTATAAAAAATTCAAATCAAAGTTGACCCCATTGGTAGTGATTGAGTTGGCTGAGTTATTTGAATGGTTACGCTGTTGCAGTTGTTGCAGTTGTTGCAGTTGGTTATTACCATTACTGCTATGGTTGTTGTTATTATTGTGGTGGTTGTTGTTAGTGTTGTTGTCATTAACCAAATCCATCAAGTCTTCATCCATTTCTTGTTTTATGGGTGTCAATGCTTGAGGAAATTTGAATTGTTCATTAAATTTATTAAGGAGCATTGAATCAGGAATATCGTAGAAAGAATAACCATAACCTTCTTCATTTGACTCATCTCCCATTTTTTGATCATTGTTAGAATGGCCATTATTAATTTGTGCCGTGGCACTATTAATTTCATTGTGAGAAATAGTAGCGGTAGGCATCATGAACTGGGATGAATTATTGTTAAATCCATCAAAATTTAAGAATGACGGAGATCCATTACTTTGTAGGCTATCGGATCTTAACATGCTAGGATTATTGGGCAATTTACCCGAGAACGATCCTGAATGAGAAACGTTTTGAGGTAAATCAGGAATGTTTGAGTTATTATCCAATGATATTGACGTTATTGAATTATTTCTTAAATGACTTGGAGGGCTAGCACGATGTTGACGATTTAAAATGGCATCTTGCATAATACTATAAGGAGAATTATCCTCGGTACCACTTGACATACCAGGAATTGATGATAAGTTATTAAGCCATGAATTTTCATCATGAACAGAAGAAGGTAAAAGTTGAGGTGTGGAGAATTCCACATTATCAGCCCCAGGATAAGCATCATTGAATTCTGGGATCCCAATTGCATAATTGGCACCTGATTGAGCTGAAAATGAGGCACCTCTATTTCTTGATATTCTTCTACGATCAAATACCTGTCTCTGTAAGTTTGAACCAACTCCGGGAGCGGTAGAAGTAGTTGGAGGAGTTGAAGTGGTGGAAGAAGAAGTCTCTTTTAAAGAATTACGACGAGATAATTTAGAAACTTTAGCGGAGTTTGTGTTGGGAGGGTTAACTTGATTAAATAAGTTGAGGTTAAATTGAACCGAATCGTAATTTTTCTTAGCGGAATTACCAGAAGAACCAGGTGAAGAAGCCTTTGATCTATTACGAGAAGCAGGCTTATTTGATGTTATGGTGGAAGGAGTAGAAGCATTGGTTGATTTATCAAGATCGATACCATCATCATTATCATTATCATTATTGTCATCATCATCATCATCATCGAGATGTTTATCTATAGAGTCATTATCGAACAAATCATTATTTGAAGAAGCGTTTGAATTTGAACGTTTAATTGATTTTCTTCTTAATCTTGTTATAGCGTCGGTACAACCTGCGTGTAATTTTTGGGCATGTCTTAATAATAAATCTCGTCTAGAAAACTTTCTTTGACAAACCCCACAACTAAATGGTTTTTCCTTGGTATGTGAACGTTCATGTCTTCTTAAATGTTCTAAACGAGCAAATGCACGAGTACAAACTTGACAAACAAATAAACGAGGTTTCCCCGATGGAGTTGTTCCGTACGATGTGAATTCAACTGGAACATTTTTTTGTTTCTTGGGTAGAGAACTGGTGGGAGACTTGGTTGATTTTGTTGATTTGATGGAGGATTTACGGCTCGGAGTAGGACCCGCGGAATTATTATTGAGAAGATCCATATTGGGAGTTGCTGAAGAAGGTGGTGCCATTGAAAAGTTGTGTTCGGCCGAAGGAGTGATTTTGGAATTGTGAGGTGAAGATATGAAGCTGTTGTTGTTGTTGTTGTTGTTATGGGCAGCAGCGGTAGTATTATTAGTTGAAGAGTGGTCGGAGACGGGAGGCGAGTCTAGTTTAAGAGCAGTAGTACTGTCAAAGTTAAAGTCCATGATAGAGATATTCGATCGTGGTGCCTGAGAAATCATGAACAAAGACAAACAACAAGATTAGCAAAGCGGAAGGAATACCAGAGAGGAAGAAAGAAGAATAAAAAAAAAGAAAAGAAAAAAAAGCACACTGACGACGACGGAGACCGGACTGTGTGTGTGAGGGAAAAAAAAGGAAAAGCTTCGTAAAAAAAAAAAAAAAGAACCAGTTAAATTAGGAAAAAATTTTGAGTAAAACCAACAAATACTAGTAAAAAGTTGTTGTCCGTGCGTCGTACCCCGGATTAAGAAAACTAGTGTACAGGGAAACTAACAACTGGCACAGCACACACAAAAAAGACTAAAAAAACAAAAAAAAAAAAAAAATTCACAAAGAATAATTCGAGGGCCAGTGAGAAAGTGAGCGCTTAGCTTTTATTGTCTTGTAATACAGAATTAGAACAAAACAATAAGGGGAGGTTTCAATAAATGATGGGGAAATACCTGGAGAAACCTTGGGATATCGGATGATCCAATGATTGAGATCAATGAACGGGGGTAAAAACTAAGATACTAAAAGTATTACACACCGAGTAAAATGAGCTAGAACAGTCGAGCTAGCACAATTCTATTTTTCAAAAATGAGCTTAAACGGTATAGGCTTGAAGTGTCATATAGTGATATAGCAAGTAGATGCAGTGGTAGTGATTGACTGCAGTGGCAAACAGAGGGAGGACTGATGAGAAAAGAATAAGTAGTATAAAAAAAACAGAAACAACAAGAAACAGGAAAGAGGTTGATAAATCAGAGAAGAAGGGCGGCTATATCTGGTTGTAAACCAATGAGAACAATTTAATCAGTCACTCAGGTTTGAATTTTTTTTATTTTTTTTTTTTATTTGTATTTACTTATTTTTTGAAATGTTGGCATTTTTTTTTTTTGTATTTTCTTTTTGTATTTCGGAGTACAAATGTAATTACACAAAATTACCACAAAATCTGGGGATTCCGTTATGGGCAACCTGTAAATTGCAACCTGCAAACGAAAACAAGGTTATATTTTACAGGCTCTCACTCTGGTAGTATCTCGGCAGCAGCACGCCCCTAATTCTTTGGTAATAGTAATAGTATCTATTAGTGAATAACCGGTTAATGCACGGTCATCTTAATCTGCAGAATCGGACTTGTACTGTATAGAGCCAAAGCTAGTACTTTTTTTTTTTTTTTTTTTTTTTTTTTTTTTTTTTTTTTTTTTTTTTTTTGGTTTTTTTTGTTTTTGCGGGGGTGGTATCCGAGGGGCAACCACTCACAGTACAAAGAAAATGAAAATGCAAAACCAAAAAAAAAAAAAGAGAAAAACACTACAAGCGTCACTGCTAGTGCTGGATAGGGCAACCACGTCCAGGTAATCGAATAAATCCAGGTAATCGAATAAATCTAGGTAATCGAATAAAACTAGCTAGCTTAGTTTCCGGGTATAAGTGCCTAGTTAGTACAGACGATCATTTAACAGCATAATCCGGGGCCACCGGTTACAACTCTGGGACAGAACAAACTCCGAACCACCATTTTAAGCTTTTTGTTCTGCAATGCTCATTTTAAACTTTTTCACAACCAGCAAAATTTCAACCACAACCCCCACCATGGGTGAATGACTAGTGGTAGTATTATGGGTTCCGCGTTTCTTTCTACTCATCCACCCCCACCTTTTTTTTCTCAGGAACTTGTCTTGTCTCCTTGTATCTTCTTTTGGTCCAGGATACGTTTCTGAATTGATACACTGGAAGCAACAAACTAGATAAACACAATGTAGAACTCACAATTTCATCAATGAATTGTTGGCTTTCTCATCGACCTACTTTGCTGTTTCATATTTGTTAGCCCCCTAGCCTTTTTAAACTATTTGCACACTCCGAGCCATTTAAAAAAATAACTGAAATAAACTTCGCTGCATCCCCCGTATAAACCAAGTATTCTCAATTATCTGGGGTAATTGACAGCAGTACACTACGTACTACGTACTACAGCACTAGCACTAGCTGGTAGTGCTAGTGCTAGTGCTAGTTTCGCCCGTTCTTGCACCTGCATGAATTACACGCACAAATTGACTGGCTTAATAATTTATACTACGTAATAGGTGCCTTATTGATCGGCCCCCAGAAAACAATAGACCTGAGGCCCCAAGGAACGGCACTCATGGATTCCAGTAATCCACCCAATCAATAAAACCTCTTCCAGTCTAGTTCATCTAGTTCATGACGTGGTTTAAATTATTTCTCCCGTAGACTCGGGAGCTCCTGCACTGACCCACTCCGACTGGTTTCAAATGCTTATTCTCGACCATTTGTGGTAACTGAAAACAAACTAGATAAAACAGGGCTAAAAGAAGAAGAAGAAAAAATAAAATAAAAAATTGTCACTGCACGCCTCCTGTACATTGCCACAAATTACCCCACTGTCTCCACTCCGTTTATTCAACTCCGAAAACAATAGAATATGAATGAAGTGTATGGATTATGTAATCGCTATAACTCGGGTATGTGCGAGTGCTAGCCAACCCATTAGACCTAGTAGTTGGTACCTCGTAATTGAAACAATCAGTGTTGGTGTAATCAACAGCTCCGGTGATTCTCGAAGACAATATTTGTGTTACATGAACAATTCAACATTACTGGACAATTAGATTACTAGAATAGTTCGTAATGGCCTTGCAATACCACAAACTAGTTTATATCGTTTAAAAGCTTACACGTTTGAATCAAGTGTCCTCCGCTGTGAAAATTATCAGAATCTTATCCAATAAACCACGGCCTTGCAGCACCAACTTTTTAACTAGAAAGAAATCAAGGGAAAGATTTCAATTCTTTGCAACCAAGAGACTGCTTCACAAGAAAAAAATTACCCATGAAAGGTACCAGTTCTTTGCAACCTCCCACTAATGTAACGGTTGGCTACCAACAAGGTGCAAAATGAGATCTTTAAAGTGCAAAAAAGTATCATCACGTGAGATTTTGGCATCTTCCACGTGACCTTTTTTTTTTTTGCCATTTTCCAGAAAGAAAGAAACAGAAAAATACAGAGCTGTATTCCTCAGCTAATTACTGTGGTGATTTTTTTTTTATCTGGTTCATCAGATTACAAACCAAATCTTCAAATCAAAGTCATATTCTAAATTTTGGTCTATTTGTTTAAACAACGTATTTCTCTTCCATATAGTCATAGAAGATGTCCGTTATTGAAGTGCAGAGTGAATCCCAATTCACCGAATTAACTAACTCGGATCCTAATAAACTAATTGCATTATATTTCCATACGCCATGGGCAGGCCCTTGTCAAACCATGAACTCAGTATTTAAGACTTTAGCAAATGCAAATCCAACCGTACTTTTCCTCTCTATTAATGCTGATGATCTTCTGGAAATTAGTGAATTATTCGAAGTAAGTGCCGTTCCCTATTTTATTCTTATTAGAAATTCAACCATTCTTAAAGAATTATCTGGTGCTGATCCAAAAGAATTCATAAATGCTTTGAATCAATTTTCTGATAAACCAAATAACTCCGTCACTACATCCCAAACTCAAGCTCAACCTGAATCAGCTGCTTCTCAACCTCCTACCAATAGTGCCTCTCTTGCTGAAGAAAGTCCCGAAGCTTTAGATGAAAGATTGAAAAAATTAACTAGTGCAGCACCAGTAATGGTATTCATAAAAGGTTCTCCTTCGTCTCCTCAATGTGGATTTTCAAGACAATTGGTGGCTATTTTAAGAGAACATCAGGTTAGATTCGGTTTTTTCGATATCTTGAAAGATGATTCAGTCAGACAGGGTCTTAAAACTTTCAGTGACTGGCCCACTTTCCCTCAATTATATATAAATGGTGAATTCCAAGGTGGATTGGATATCGTCAAAGAATCTATCGAAGAAGACCCAGATTTTTTCGATAACGCTGTGAAAAATACCGCTTAAGTTTAATATTTATGTTTCGATTACTTTTTTTTTTTTTTTTTGCTTTCTAATATAGACAACAACTTGCCTAATAATACTATGTACATTATAAATGCTGAGTATATATACATATATATATATACTGAATCTTTTTAATAAACTATATAAGAAGTTCGTAACTCATTTTTTTCTTTGTGAAAGAAGTAGGTCCAACTCTGGATCATCCAGAATTTCAAAATCACTATCACTCTCTACTTTAGAGTCAGTCGCTCTCGGATTCGGCCGTATAGTAATAGGTTTGAATGTAGATGGTGTGCTAGACTTACTTTTCATTTGGGATTGACTTATCAATAAGTTAAATTGGTGATCATCAAATGAGTCAGCAAAATCATCATCCGTGCTGGCCCCACTCTCTTCTATCGGATCACTCAAGGGTTCTTCTTCTCCGTCTTCAAGTTCTGTCTTGTCCGCTTCTTCCATTCGAAGCAAAATATCTGCCTGGAATTGGTCCATTGTTGTGACTTGCTCCGGCTCATTCTCATCAGTAACCGGTAAGTCATCATCAGCAAAAATTTGCTTAAATTTACCTCCCAATCGATTATAATTATATCTCGTTCGTCCATGTTTCAATTTATATTTGAATGAATTGTAAATTAATGGTAAGTAGTATCCATCAATTAAGTTGAGCTCTTGGAAACTGTTCTTAAACTCACTACACCAACGTTGATACAGTCTTAATTCCTTGTTGGTTCTGTTGAATTCTTTCAACATTTTAAAATGTCGGGGGAATTTGATCATTTGTGGCTTTGATCGTGTTTCACTTACCAGTCTCAATGCACTTCTAGCTCCTCTAAAACCCACCTCTTTTCCTTCTTCTAAACCCCCTAGTAAATCATTGATACTTAATTTTTCCACAATTTCACTGGCAACTTTGATATCATAGTTCAGATCGTTGTAAATTTGATAGTTTTCCAAAACTGATAACGATAGTAATTCATTATTATGATAATTTCGAATCACTGACTCAACAGAATAATAGTCTGAGTCATGTTTGTTCTTGAAGTCAACATATTTAGAACTTGAAAAGATGATTTTCCCAATAGCGTGAAATAAATTAATTTGGTTTTCTCGCATAAAGAGCTCATCCTCATTAATCTTGTCTTCATAACTATCATCATCTTTTTTCTGCTTCTTTTGCCTCCTGTGACTAACCCCCTTTAGCTTACTCCAGACTTGTAAATTGGAAATTATTGACCGTATATCACCGGTTTCAATTATTTTAGACAAAAAGGTATCTGTATCAGCCTTGGAGATTTTGTTGAAAATTTGGGACTCTTGCCCAATAATCTTCGAAATAGTTTTCTTGACGTATGTCTTTGCTACCGGATTGAACTTAAGATGTTCTATCTTGCCCAATCGTTTCCCTGTCATTAAGAATTCACGACCCAATAAAGTCTCAATGGTCAAGTTATTTTCAATATTGAAATATTCTCGCCTAGTAGTCTCCAATTCAACCTCTGTCAAGCACAATACCAATGGTGGGAGCTCAATAGAAGATTCGGTGTATACCCACTCTGTCAATGCCTGTCGAAACCTTTTCAAAGTTTCTGGATGGAATATATTTGGTAATTCTTCAATGATTATCACTGATAGACTTGGTCCTATTCTATATTTACAATCTTGAAGAAATTCTGTAAACTGTGCAGGCTGTGGAGTTTGTGAAGTTATTGTATCTAAATATTCAATCCATCGGTCAGTATTAGTGGGACTACTTTCGAAGGGATTCTCTTCCATGTACGCCCCAAGACCAACACTAGCATTATCTGTTCGATCTTTGATAAGTTCATTGGCGAGGACTTTGACAGTAGTTGACTTACAACTTCCTGATGGCCCTGTTAATGCTATAAGACGACACGAAGTATTGTTTCCGTTTATCATATCACTCATAATTTGTTTTACATCCTTTAGCTTACGTGGGTGCAAGCAAATATCCAGAGATAAATGTGGAGAATACTTATCGATCCACTGGTAGTTTTCATCTAGACTTTTGGCCTCGGAATTTTTAAAACTTTCACTTCGTAGTAGGAAGGATTTGACAGGACTTACATTTCGGGATTGAACCGCGTCAGCTGGTCTATTCAAATCGACTAAATTTGATTTACTTTTTTTGGCAATGGGTCTCAGAAAATCCTCGTCGTCTTCACTAATGGAATCATCGCTATTATCATTCTCTGATTCAGAACTCGAAGTCACAGCTTTTTTTCTCCGCCGCTGAAGCGAAGGTCGTGATCGTTTTTCTTGTGGTTTCTGCCGTTGCCGCTGCTGGCGTTGATTTGCTCGTGTTCGCCGCGACGGGGCATCGAACATATCAATCCTTGTTATTTCGAATTAGCAAAAAAGGAATTTTGCATCGATGTATTGATTGCAATATGAGAGTACTGATGAGATCATAGCCTATTCATTTTTTCATATCAAATCTGTATTTTTTTATTCCATTTTATTGTTATGTTTTTTCTTTTTTTCTTTCTCTGCGCACTAAATAAATTTGTTGCAAATTTTAATCGAAGAATATATTATTATACAAAATTTAAAAACATAACCCAGAATATTACAAGATAGCCAACGAAGAGTCCGGAAAACAAAGTCAGAAGAAAGGAATTAAAAGCAAGTTAAAAAGCAAAAGCAGAAAGAACAAAAAACTGGAAAAGAAAAAAAGGAAAAAAGATGCAGAGCGGTCTTGGATGTCATAAATTCATCATGACGAATGATCAACAGCAACGATTTGATGATGTTCGATGGTTGGATTTATCGTATCATTTATATTGGCATTATTATTACTATCAGTGATATTTTCATCGGAAATGTAGATATTTTGTTGCCTTGACAGTGTATAGTTATCACCAGAAGGCAAGAATAAAGGAGCTTGGTTTATGGGGCCATAAGTGATGGAACTGTTTCTAGTCCCAGTCACGGATCCCTCAATGATGTGGTTCTCATACAGAATACTGGAATCAGAGTGTCTTTTTCTGTTATTATGGTTGTTTGTGTCAAAACCGGCCAGGTCGGTTATGGATGATATATCATGGAAAAGAGAGTTATCCGGATTTTTATTAGAACCCATAATAACATCATTATATCCCACTTCCAATTTGTCCTGCAAGTCGGGATAAATCAAAACTTCGAAACAGTCCTCATCAGTATTATTACCAACTACAAGACCGCAATGAAAGTATTTTCCCTGGATTGCGCCAACATGACTTGGCTTCCCAAGGGCAAATTGGATCAAGGAATTTGAAGGGATATGACGAAGTTTTTCGTAATTTGCTTCGAGGGGAGTATTAAGTTTAGAAAACTTATTCCTATGATACTTACAATAGTTATGAACTTTGCTGTCCGTAGTATCCTTTTGAAAGAGCACCCCGCCCCCAAGGCCGCATGTGGCATGGTATGCTCTGGTACATTTTGAATAGTCACACTGGAAACATACTCCAGGTATCGAAATGTCATCATTTTTAGCTGTCTTTTTGGTTGGCCTCTTAATAACAGATACGTCGGTATCACAAATTTGACACCTAAGGCCACGCTGGGCCTTTGTTAAATTATTAAGACCACTGACAGTATTCGACTTGATGATGAGCTGATCTGGGAATTGACTAGCACATACTCTGTGAACACTATAAGGGTGTTTCTTAGATTCATTAATAACATCGGTTTGGAGGAGTTCAAATTCAGAAAATCCCTTAAGAGAGGGAGGCAAGTTATTAGGACATAAATAACATTCATTATGAAACACTGGTTTTTTTATTGGTGGGGGCGACTTTTTGGGTCTTTTTGAGGTAGGTTCTGATTTGTGAGTAGCTCTAGGTTGTCTTTTAGCCGGTTGTTTTTTGGGAGAGGATTGAGGTTTTCTTTTCGTGGTTACGAGTTTTCTTTCTGAAGGCAACTTAATTTCTTCATCCTCTGTTTCTTCACCTTGATCACTAGTCAATCCAGGAGTTGGGTCATAAACATAAGGGATCCCTTTATACCTACAGTACAACTTCTTGACATTAATTCCCACAGAATCATTGATGCACTCGCATTTTTTTGTTTTCTCACCGAATGGGAACCAGTCATCTAGGGCAAAATTGACAGATTCAGCAAGATTATAGCCATAATTGAAACCTGCATGATACCCATAAGGGTACGTTATGATGAATTCACCTTCATTATGAACTATTTTGTTACAATTTATGCCATTTTTCTCTAAAAACTGGGGAGACACTAAGAAAGTTTTGTGTCTCAAAAATTCTGGACATGCTCTATACTCGTCATTAAAAGTATCTTTCATTAGCTCGAAGAACCGGCCCGATTCTTCCTGTGGTATCGTATACCACTGCTTGGGAGCCCCGAAATGAATATAGTTTATTGAGTAAAGATCCTGATCTTCCAAATGCCAGGCAAAGGTAGCTTTCCATAAACCAGCGTATAAGTACGCATCATTTACCCCGGGTAATTTTGCATCCATCAAGTCCAATATATTGGGTAAATGGGCCACATTCCAGGACTTGACATTTTTTGAGAAAAGTGATCCCATGACATCAGCTCCATACATGGGTTCGGCATAAGTTAATGACTTCCAATACACTTTTTCCAATTGTTCACATCTTTCTTGATCAAATTCAGAAGTATCAATATTATAATCTGGTCTGGACTTAACTTTACGTTTAGAGGCTGGTTTTTCATCGTAATTAGGACTAGTGGAATTGGAAGAAGAAGAGTGTCTCAACCGTTTCTTGATTGGTGGTTCCTGACTGTTGATGCTAGACTGTTTTTTGGTGCTGCAACGAAGATCGTTGCCGATATTGTCGTTGTGAGTTTCATTGTTCTTAGCCGCACTATTTTTCGATGCCTTAGACGACGCAGTCGCAGACGCAGAGACCCCATCGGGAGTACCTCCCCTTACTTTACCTTTGGGAGCCGGGGGCTGATAGTTCAGTTTCTGTGATAGTTCTCTCCATTGGAATATATTGTATGTTCTGGCTCTTTCCACATTTTGTTGTGAGAATATGCCGGGACCCGAGGTATTGATATGTTGTATAATTGGGTTTTTCACCTTCACCGAGGATAAGTTGGTTTCAGTATAGCAACCATTAACGGAGTCAGCCCATTGTGGGGGAGGAATGATTTTAACGATTCCCGATTGCATTCCGTATTTGTTGATGGCTTTATTGAATTTATAGAAATCTTCAAATTGCTCCATGCTAGGCGTGAAAACAGGGACACCTCCGGAATAGTAGGCTGGCTCTACCACAAGATGAGGATCGGCCAGGTAAATTGATTCCATTTTGTACAACTCTAGACTGCCAGTGTGTGTTGTTTTGGGTATGTTTGATCTTTCGTGATAGTTGTTGGTTCTGGTAGATATCGAATAACTCTTAAAAGCAATACCATATAAGATTGGCGGCTTGCAAGTATAAAAAGTTAGGAACAAAAAAATAAAGCAGGAAAAAAAAAAAGTTGACTTGATCGAAAACCGGTAGTCGGAGAGCGACTGTGTGCAGGTTGGGTTGCCTGATTTTGAATAACAACAAGTAGGCAAAATAATCAGCTACTTGTATTCTTATCGGTAGATTGTAAGATACGTTGATACACATACATCATGGCACCAATCAGAAAACCCGTCCCAAGAAAGAAGGAAGAAATCTCCACCGATAGGGCTGTCAAGGCCGCATTGATTACAGCATTGTCACTTGTTCTCCTTGTGCTTTGGGGCTACCATTGTTTGTGGGTTATCAGGGTCTTTTCCTTAAACAAGTTTGGGAGCCTGATAAATAACTTGATATTCGGTTTGGGTTCATTAATTGCCAGCGGAGGTTTGGCTCTTAAGCTTGTTTCCTACTTGAACTATAAGTATTTGGAAGATCAAATCGATGCTGATCATAAGAAGTACATATAGTGGCGATTCTTTTTTTGCTGGGTGTATCATAACATTAACCTGTATTTACGATTATTTATTTGTATAATGAAACCAATTCAATTAATACACATTAATATACATTATTATACATTATTATACAATGACCAGAAGTGAAAAAATAGAGAAAAGAACAAAAAAAGGATCAGCCTTATGGTAGACTGTTAGTGCATGCTATACCAAACTCATCGCAAAAATCTTCAAGTATACTTCTTTCAATGTCAAAGTGGAACACCTCTTTTTCCAACCATTCATGTAATTGATCTAGTATAATAGGTTCAAAACTAATTATTTTGCTAAACCAGTATACATTGGACTTGATGCGGGTGGCCAAGTTTTCGAAAACTTCCTTCCGAAATGTGGTAGGATCGTCTCCATTTGGTACGAATGACTGAAGCTGGCTGTTCTTGAACTGGTGGGTATTAAGATCAGGACACACAATATGCAATGCATTAGTTAATAGCCTCACGATTTTGATTCGGCTATTGTGGGACTTAACGTTCCACGGTTGGATTTTATCCATCAACTCAGCCGTGGTCATTTGATCAAACACGTTTCCTGAAATCAGTTGGGTTTCACCAGTACTCAGTGCTTGTTGTTTGGCCCGTTTTCGCTTTGGTGTGGGTTTTGGTGTCGATTTTTTGCCAACTGGAGATTTATCCTCTTCGATGGGCTTGGAATTTTGCAGCTGAGTTTGAAAGTCCGGAATAATTTGAGATCTATAAGCAGGTTCAAACGATTCTGACGAGGGAAAAAGCTTTAGTATACCCTCGTTGGGACTCGAAGGTACCTGTAAAATGGATTTAGAGTTTTCGTCGTAGTCCGTCAGCTTGTCTATAGGAACGCTTACCTCAAGGATACTTATATCTTTCTCATCGTAAAAAAGGTCGTCTTCAGAATCGCCAACCTCTTCATCCGAATCAAGATTGATAACTTTAGTTCCTATTTTTCGTATCTTATACTTAGAGTTTTCTGCATCCAAAAAAGTAAAATCACCTCTCAATTCAACCCTTGATGTGTGATAAAGCTGGCTCTCATCCTTGGGCAATTCCACTTCAGACTGGCTCTGGTCACAATCCTTAAGTATCTGTGAATCATTAGCCTGGTCAAGAAAGGGAGGAGCTGATGTCTTGATAATTTCAGACTTTGCGGTTGAAAAAACTTCCTCTTCATCGTAAACGTTCTCAACATCGGATGAGTTGAAGACTTCGATTTTAGATGTGTCCTTTGTAGGCAGTTCATTCAACTCATCAACTAAAGATTTACCGTTACCTCTGAAGGAATCGTATACTTGAATTGAACAACCAACCCCATCTAACAACTGCTCTTCTCGATTAAGTCGAATCCTTGTTTTCATTGGTAACCGAATGGGCGAGTCTTTTGGCTTTTTGATTGGTGATTTGAATGGACTCAATATCACTTGCTCAGAATCATAACTATCTTTAATGGGTGATGAAACTATTATTTGTGATTCTTTTGGTTTTGTTGGGGTTTTAGGGTTATTATCAATCAATGATGATGAAATTGCATCTTCTTGTGATATCAGATCTCTTGTTTGATTCGAAGAAATCTGAATTGGCTGTTCCTGTGTTCCTGCTAATTCTGAATGAAGAGGTTCATTTTCTTTTTGGGTGTCATATTTGAGAGAAGGTGCAAAATGAAAGCTAGCCAGAGGGACAGTATCTAAGTTAATAGTATCTGGCTGATGAGGAGGTATTTCTAAAAGTTCAAGGTCACTATCTTCATCCGAGTCCGATACTTCCGAAATATACTCGTGTGAGTTTGCCAGCCTAGATTTAGGGTTAAAAGTTCTCTGGTTTGTCAGATTTTCCTCATCGTTGATTGCTGTCATGTCTTCAAGGCTCTTATTGCCCAATGCTTGGGATAATGTCAATACAAATGGTTGAGCTTCATCGTCTTCGGACTCGGACGTTTCATGAATGATAGTACTGTGTTCGTTGAGCATCTGATCCTCATCTAAATCATAAAGCCATCGTAGATCTTCAGAAGTGAAAGAATCCTCAGGAGCTGCAGCAGCTTGTGACCATATAGGCAGATCTGAAATGGCGTCACATTTATGAATTTCAGAGAGTCTCTGTATTCGTTTTGTGATGGTCTTCAATGATTTTTTGGTCCGGCCAGATAAATAGGGAAATCGAAGTTTTATACATCTCAAAATGGCAGCCCATTCATCTTTGGTATAGAGTTTTTGTACATTACTTATATCAAAGTCCTTACGTGAACTTCTTTGTATAGCTGCTTCTTCCTGTTGCGTGTCTATTTCCTCCTCTCTCTCGATTCTCTTTAAAATATCATTCACTTTCTTCTTATCCCCAGAAAAATATTCCAAGATAGATAATTGTGTGAAATGATCAGCATCATCTCTCCGTATAGCATTTATCGCATCTTTGTTTCCTAGTGTCTCTTGGACGTAAGCATTCAATGATCCTATTTTGCGGTTATTTCGCTTTTTGGGAACTTTTTTCTTAACTTTAGACGGTAGTAAGTTTTGTTTGAGGTCTATTGGTTTGTTGTCTTCATTCTTATATGTCTGTAGACGGGAAAGTATAGTCGTCGTATTTTGCCGTAGTTGCTCTGTTTCTTCGAATTGCTCATGGCGGACTTGCATTTGAGTGGACAAGAACTGTAAATCTTCGTTCTCTGTCTCATTCAGTCGTGACATGGTTTTGCTTCAAGGTCGTTTTTGGTTCTCTCTTCTTTTTGCGTGTTACTTAGATAGTGGAGTGCATCTTCATCTATGATGAGGCTCTATGGATCAGCTGCGTGATACATTTGCGTTTATCGTTTTCTTTTTTTTTTTTTTTTAGTTGTACGCGTCTGCTCTACAAAATTGACTACAACATAATAAAGAAAATTCATGATCATTAACGCTTTGCTAAGCAGGGTACAAATATCACTATACACTAAATTGTTTTGAAAGTTCACTCCTGACTTCAGGCTTGATCTCCCAGTTGCCCAGTTTCTTATTGTAGGTGGCAATATCTTGAATAGTATGTTTTACAACGGCCTTGGTAAACGATTTAAATTCTTTCTTTGCCAATTCAACCAAAGTGCCTATGGTAAAATCATTGTTCTTCTCAATAAATTGAAGGAGCTCAAACACAGTTTTGGGGTCTTGAATCATTGGCTTTTGAGGGGTGAGAATGTTTGGTGATACGTTGGTGCCCTTGGGTTCCAGGGTACTAGAAGATGCAGAAACTGTAGATGAATTGACCTTCAGGTCACTCGAGCCCGCAGCCTGGGGTTGAGTGTTGTTATTCCAATAATCAAAAGCAGGATCTATGGGGAATGAAATATTGAAATCCAATCGCTCATATTTGAACTCGTCGAATACCTTGCTGCCTTCTGCTGAGAAATCGTTCCAGGTGCTTATAGCCACTAGAGGTCCGATTATTCTTCTTTTGGTTAAATCATTACTCTCAACAAAATCCTCCATTTCATCTTCATCGAGAGTCATATCATCATCATCTTCATCTTCATCGTTACTGTCAATATCGTCCCCTTCACCATCTGCATCTTCGTCATCCAAGTCCGAATCGTAGTCATAATCGAGACCAGTCAGGCGCATGTCAAATGGGTTTAGAATAGGAAATTCAACAGCAGTATGCTTTTTGGAACACCAGGTTCCAATATATGGAGGGCGCTGATTCTCGTAGAATTGAATGATTTTTATTGGGGAAAGTTTCAGAAATAATTGTTGTATGCTAGTTTCATCCTTATCTGAGTCGAGAGAATTAATTGCGGTGACGATCTCTTCAGGGGATATGTAAGTTTCCGCTTTGGATTTTGAAACGTTATTTGATTTGAAGAATGCTTGAAGAGAGACACTATTGGTCTTTGTCGATTTGGACTTAATCGAGTCTATTATTGAATCATAACCTTTTTTGGATGCATCTAGCTTTTCTTCGAATAATTGGGACTGAGGGGGTAAAGTGACATTCTTTTTGAGGAAGAATGGCAAAAAAACTTTATCGTAGGCACTCTTATCATTACTTTTGGAAGGGGATTGTGAAGCTTCCGTAGTCTTTGCATGTTCTTCTTGGGGTATTGGTTTAACTTTATTTCGAACTTGGAAGAAAGATGAGATCTTCATTTGACTTCTTTCTTTGGCCTCTTCTGCCTTTTTCCTTTCTTCGTCTGCCTTTCTTCTTTCTTCTTCTCGGCGTTGCTTGTCTTCTTCAAGTTTACGCTTTTTCTCCAATCGCTGTTGTTCACGTTCTTCTTTACGTTTTTTTTCCTCCTCCTTTTTCTTTTCACGTTCTTGTTTTTCTTCTTCCAATTTCTTTCGTTTTAGTTCCTTCTCAGCTTCCTTTTCAGCTAATTTGCGTTGACGTTCTTCTTCTCGAGCTTTACGATCCTCTTCTTTGCGTATCCTCTCGTCTTCCTTCTTCTTCTCACGTTCTTGTTTCTCTAGCTCTCGTTGCTTTTGACGTTCTTCTTTTTCTAGTTGTTTCTCTAGTTGTTTCGCTGTGAGTGGTTTTGTTTCATCTTTCTCTACTGCATTAGAAGCTTTGGCTGGTTCATTGCTCTGTGTATCAACAAGAATAGGAGTTGTACTGTGACTGTCGTTCGTTGCATCGGGCGATGGGGTCCCCACTGACAAATCAGGAGTGGATAGCCTGGGTCTTTTAGAAGCAGACTTCAATTTGAGACTTTCGACTTTGTCGGCCATTTGATAAACTGGCTCATGATTTTCTGAATATGATCTTTTAGTTGGTGATGGCTCAGACAGTGATATTTCAATCACTTCCGGTTCTTCGTTTGGTGTTAAGGATGGAGAGCTAAGGCCAGCCTTGGACGACTCACTTAGGTTCTCTGCCCGATTCATTTCGTTTATAGGATCTGATAAAAAATGCTAAAGCGTTGAGCGATTGCGTTTATGTGCTGTTGTGACGAAGATTTAAATATGAATATTTTGTTTTTATTTTTAAGAAGAAAAAATTGATGATTGTCTACAACAAGTTCAAAAGATCAGTTCTTTACACGGAGGAAAAAAAAAAACAAAAAAAAAAAGAGAAAAAAAAAAGACGCGTAAGTTTGAAGGTTGAAAAACTTTAATAGTTGGAAGAAAGTTCGCGCAGTTTTCATATTCAAGCAAATGGTTATGGAACTACACTGAATGTATTATAGGATTAGAGGCTACTGTTAAGAATTATAGACGATTGTATTCTATTATATTGTACGTAAATAAATATACTTCTAGGGGAATAATTTGTTAAAAGAAAAAAAAAAAAGTAAAAGCTAAAATAAAAGTCAAAATAAGGATAACTAAAATATATTCTATAATACAAAAGACCTTGAGGAGTGAACTGAAAGAAAAGGTGTAAGGAAAGAAAACGAGAGAAGAAGGAAATAGAGGAAGGAAATATAAATAGAGATATTGTAAATTTGATATATCATAAGCCATTATGATTGACCACATACGATCCACGTATTATAAGTGTCTTAGGTATAATTAGGAATGTCCAAATGCAAGAATGGGGTGTTAGTACCAACGGCAGCGAAATAACGGTCGTCAGCTAATTCCAAGTCTTCGGTAGCAGCTGCAATGTTAACGTAAGTTTTGTCACTTACTAAGTCATCTTCAGCGTAGTAACCAAAGCCTGCATTAAGTAAGGCTCTTCTGATCCAAGGAGACAAGATCCCACTGAAGTGAAACTCTACTTCACGATCAGCATAGATGTTAAGAGCTTTTCTCAAATCAACTAAAGCTTGAATGGAAGTAACATCAGTGGAAGCAACAGTAGAAAAGTCGAAATGAACGATTCTTAACACTGGTCTCTCGTCTTTCTCCTGAGGAATTTGAGATTGATCAAGCTTCTTGAAACCAAACCAATCCCATCTTAATGGACCTGGATCATTCCATGGTCTTGAACCAGTGTCAGTATAAGCATAAGGTTTACCACGTCTAGTTAAACGTTTAGCTTCATCAGTCACCCTTTCAACTTGTTTAGACGAGTTAGGATAGGTGAATGATTCAACTGGTTTAAACACAATGACACCGGGTGGAGGAGGTTGAACATTAATGGCAGAATTGATGTTTTCTCTGTCCAAAGGTACCCATCTGGTATGGAATTTGATTTGAGGGTTATGTCTAGTTAATTGATTAGTAGTTGGGGTAATAGTATTAAGAGCATCCTTAACTTTAATCTTGGAACTATCAGTGGAACGGTAGTCAGCACCACCGCTTAATACTTGATGAATTTCGACATCCGAATCGTTACTAGAATTATTCAATGAAGATTGGGCATCTTCTTCGGAGTAATTGATAACTGGGTTAATTACTTCGGCAACTTGAACTTTACCCAAGAATTGACCCTTTGGTTTCGCAACACGGAATAATAAGACAGCGGCAGAAGCACAAATGGCAAAATAGACACCATTTTCAATAGAAGAAAACACGGTAATGATGACAGCAATGAGGAAAATACCACAATCAAGAGGACTAATATTCCAGAAATTCCAACTGACTTTGTAACTAGCAATTAAATCGGACACAGCGTGAATGATAACAGCACATAAAGTTGATTTAGGAATGTAGAAGAAACTTTCAGTTAAACAGTATAAGGCCAATAAAACCACAGCACCAGTAAAGATACCAGCCAAAGGAGTTCTAACACCACATTTGGCTTTTAAGGCAGATCTTGAGAAGGAACCAGTGGCAGGGTATGCATTGAAGAAAGTACCAATCAAGTTATTGATACCAATAGCAATAACTTCTTGATCGGGAACAACTTTATAATCATTGACTCTACCAAAAGATTTGGAGATAGCAATGTGTTCTAATAATAAGATAATGGTGGAAACAGGAATTTCGTCAGCCATGGCATCAATAATACCATCAGGAATTTTCATAACACCAACATGTCTCAAACCAGAGGGGACTTCACCAATGGTTTTGATAGTACCTTTAAAGTCAGCTTTATCACCTTTAAATCTTTTTAATTCAGGATGAACAATACCCCAAGAAATGGCGGTAGCAACAATAATAACGATGGCATTTCTTAATTGTTGGAAGTAGAAGAAAGCGTATTTATAACGAGGCCATCTTTTTTGAGCGTATTCGGTGGAAAATTTCCAGAAATATAAGATGAATAAAGGAACCAATCCAAAGGCAGCATTAACGTTGGTAAGACCCAAGTTTTTCAAGGTATCAATGACGACTCTATAAGTGGCATTTCTAGTGTTGATAGCACTGTTATAACCCATCAAACCAGGAACTTGACCCACGATAATGGAGAAAGCAGAACCAGACATAAAACCCATGACTGCAGGAATGGAAATGAACTCCAAAATAAAACCCAATCTTAAAAGACCAATACCAGCTGCAATACCACCACAAATTAATGATAAGAATGTTGCAATTTCAGGTCCCGAATATTTATCACCTACTTTATCATCCACTCGAGCAATAACTTTACTCACTTGTAATGACATGACGGCAACAGGACCAATAGAAACATCCTTAGAAGTAGCGAAGAAAGAGTAAATGAAAACACCGACGAAAGAAGAATACAACCCGTATTGAGGTTCTAAACCAGCCAATTGAGCATAAGACATGGATTGGGGAACTAAAACAACCCCAACCGTAATACCAGCAACTAAATCACCGTATAACCATTTATAATTATAATGTAAGATCCATTTGGCAATGGGGAATAAAGAAATCAAATAATCTCTAGCTTTTTGTAAAGGATGACTAAGAATTGATTTACCATAATCGATAACAGTAACTTGACCTTCGTCATATTCTGGAACAGCAACATTGTTCAAGTCATGAGAGTCATATAAAGGATGATGTTCTCTAACAAACTCATGAGATTGAACTCTGGATGCAACATTAGAGTCGTATTGTTGTAACTCCGGTACAATGGACTCGTTGGGATTAGTAGGAGCACCCGACATTGTTATTAAGTGATTGGAGTAAAGAATCCTTCTTGATTAACAAAAAGAAAAATAAAAATTCCAAAATCAAAAGGACAAAAAAAGGATAGATCCAACTTTTGAAAGGAAATGCAATAAAATTTAAATGATTTGAACTGATTGTGAAAACAGAATCACAAAGAACAAAATGCAAAAAAAAGAAAGAAAAATTAAGAAACCCAATGTAGAAGGGCAAAAACCTTGTCTATGGAGGAAAAGAAAATATTGAAAAAAAGAAAACTTCTTGTTATTCTTTAAATTATTTTTCTATAACTCCTTCGATGAAACTGTTATAGTTATTTTGAAATGCCGCCTTCAAAAACAGCAAATTCAGCCTTATGATGTAAAAAACCAACCCAATTTTTAGGTAAGCGAACTTTTGATGAATAATAGAATAATGCAACAACCAAAGGCGAAATCAATAAACTTTTTGTTATACCCAATACGTGTGGCTTTAAGATTAATTATTTAATATAACGATAAATTAAATTAAATGAAAAAAAAAAAAGAAAAAGGAAAAAAAGAAAAAGTCAAGAAAAGAAATGCCAAAGTCAAACGTCAATCAAATAATAACCTTGGATGGGTAACTTTATTGGATAAATTAATTTCTGTTGTTCGTTCTCTGGTCCAATTTAATTCTTCAAATTAGAATACCTTCACCATAAAAAATTTCTTAATCGAGAATTCAGATGAAACTATCTTAATGGCAATGCAGCTGAATATGTTTGACAGACGCTGTACAATGCAACCAAATGAAGAATATAGTAGAGAATACGAACTTTTAACACTGTGGATGGTAGGAAAAGAACGAAAAAGGTGTATCCACAGTTGAAAAACGGATTGTGGCTTCTATATATTTTGAGATTTTTCAAGATATTGCGTATTTGTAATATTTGCAAATATTTGCAATTATTTTTTACCCATAGATTTAGAAAAATTTTCATCTTTTTTTTTTTTTGTTTTTTTAGTGTTTTTCTGGAACCACAGTTAGGATAGTTCACGTGACTGCAGCAATTTTCCTTTTTGCCATTATTTGCTTCGCGCAATAAAGAATTGACATCATCATTTGCCGTCAGGAAAAACCATCTGGGCGTATCATTAGGACATTCCAGTCCCTTTTAGTGTTACTACAAGAAAAAGACATCGGCTACATCGATGAAGCAATGAGACGACTCACTTTGTAACTGGATGGGCATGGAGAAACAAAGCAGGACTCCGAGCGATAGAACAAGTGGATATGAGAGTTCAAGAAATTCAGCAGCAGCAGCAGCAGCAGCAGCAGCACCAGCGTTGACCCTGCAGAGTGCGTCATGGTCACGTGTCGTTGCGTGATATATCATTAGGATTAAATCAGTTTTTTTTTTCTACACGAATCTGTCAGAAGTGAGAAGTATCTGATCGGGTAAACTAAGGCAGGTACAGTGTGCAGGCAAGTTCTTGCACCCATTTTTAGTTCAGTAAGTTTAATTTCAATCCCCCGAACTAGCCTGAGCAGATTGGGGAAATGAATTGGTCAATTCAATTATTGGCAGATCTTGACAACTCCGTATATTCATGCATATTTCCTCATTGTAGAACCTTGTTAGAAGGGTGGGACCATCTCGTATTACGATGACATGGAAAGTATACGTAAAAATTATTTTCTATTGTGTTGATTGAAAATTGATTGGCCAATCTATTTTCAGATAACTTACAAGAGTCTTGCCCTGAATAAGAACGATGATCATTCTTCGGACAAGGGGCACAATCACGTGTAGTTTTCCATGCATATACTTCACTTGTTTTCGCCGTGTAGGCCATGTTTAACTTCTGTTGCATATACTCAGTTCAGTCATCTGATATTTGACATTTTGACATACAGACCATTTCAATTAATTCGTAAATTGCGAATATTGGTTGTCGAATGCATTATGTTTCCCCACATGTTCCTTGTTGCATAATTGTGGGTATTAATTAATGAAATTTTAAATTGATGTGCAATTAGTATCTGACATCTTTTTTTTTTCTTGGGGATATATTCATGTCCTCGCTAAAATGCACACTCACCTTGACTTGTTACTCGGTGGAGCCACATGAAAAGTGAGTACGATACGGAACCACCACCGCCTACAACCATATACCACCACACCTCAATTACTTGATAGGTTGATATAAGGAGTGACCTACAGCAAAGAGAATGTAGATCGGTATATAACGCTATATGTAGTTCTGATACTACTTACAAGAAGAAAGTCCTACACGTGAAATCTAATTGAAACATAAAATCGTACTGAAGACTCATATAATATTAATCAAGAAAAATCTTTTGATAAAGAAATTCTGAAGAGAAAAAATGAAACATTTCTTTTTTAAAAACAAAAAAAAAGGGATTTAAAATCGTTAGCAGGGAACATCTCTAAAAAGTAAAACGGAAAAAAACAAAAAAAAAAAAAGGAAGCTGATAAAATAAATGGGGAACCAAAAAAAATAAAATACTGCGAAAAAAGAAAACTGCGAAAACGGAAAGAAGACCATCTTACTGATTAGTTAATTTTCAAAGCTTTCAAGTTTTCCAGTTCAACTTCATCAACCAAGTCTCTGTATTCTTGTTGTTTATAACATTGTTCTAAAAAGATCTTATACTTGGCGGATAACAATTTACGATCAGGATGATTAGGTTCACTTGGTACAATGGCTCTACCAGGACCGGTCATATTTTCCATAATCTTCCATAATTTATCACCTGGGTTAGATTCGGCAGCTTCCTTCTTTTTGTCAAGAGAAGTCAATGGTTTCAAGTTCAAGCCAGCCAATTTTTTATTTAATCCCTTTTGGACATCTTGTTGGGTGTTTTGCTTAGAACCAAAGGATAAAGTTTCTTCTTCTTCGGAGTCACTGTTAGCATGATGTTGAGGAGCCGGTTGAGGAGCAGATTCACTTGCACCACCGAAGTAGTCATTATTTTCTTCACCTAATGGAGTCATGGCGGTGATTTGATGGTGAGAACCACCAGTACCACTAGCATAGATCAAGGTACTCATGTTGGTACTGGAAGCAGTGGCAGAAGGAGCAGTATAAGGAGAATGAGGTTCCTCATATTGTTGGGCTTGACGTGAGTTTTGGGATAAATTGTTCAAGGAGGTTTGAGATTTCAAGATAGATGATCTTCTTGATCTACCTTTAGTTTTGATGTGTTCAGATACACTTTCTGAAGCAGCAACGGCACCCAATAAAGCGGACCCAAACACCACGGCAGCATCGATATATCTTGGAATGACCACCGGTTTACCAGTACAGTCTGCCAATAATCTCATAAGTAAACCATTACGACATTGACCACCACTCATAAAGATACAGTTAATTTTATGACCACCCTTTTCCATTTCTTCCACAATTTGTCTAGTTTGTTGAGCAATGAATTCACAAGCCCCGAAATATTGAATAGCCAAGTCATTAACTGAAGAATCCATGGATTGACCAATGATGGAAGCTCTCATTCTTGGGTCAGCGATTGGCGATCTATTACCGTGGAAATCACCGTAGAAAAACACGTGTTTAGCCAAACTAACCACACTTCTCATTTTATTATCACTTGTCAAGTTTTCCAAGACTAAGTTAAGATAATCAAATTTGGATAAATTGGATGTTTCTGCCAAACGGGCCAACTCATTATTGGCTGGGTGGATGGCCAAAACATGAGCCAAAAGAGCCCCAGTACAGGATTGACCCCCTTCAGCCAACCAATAACCAGGAGCCATTACATCCTTATAAGGACCCCAAACACCTTTCACGAAACAGGGATCTTTAGTCATGGCGATATGACAGGTGGAAGTACCAGCAACAGCAGCAAGACGACCACAAGCGGTACCAATGGAGCCATTTGATTCTTCTGAAAATTCTGGAGAGTTGGCAATATCAACTTTACCAGCGACGGTACCAATCCAACCAGCGTAAGCATCAATTACCCCACTACCAACGATACATTCGGTGGTGAGACCCAATTCTTCAGCTGATTTGGCACTTAATTTGCCCACAATATCACCGGCACTTAAAAAGTTACCATTTTTACCGGGGATCCCACCTAATTTGGCAAAATTATCAGCAACCAATTCTGGTAAATCCACCCCTTCCAAGAATTCTTTGGACCAACCGGTGGTAGAACCATCGACACCAAATGGAACAAACCCTTGTTTACAAACGGTAGAATTATAGGATCTAGCTTCTGAAGTGGTGGCACGATGAGTTAAGAAATCGGGTAAATCGTAAAACTTCATCTTATCAATCCCACCAGGAGCGTTATGTTTTAACCACTTAATTTTGGGTAATTCCATTTCAATTGACATTTGACCCCCAACGTATTTCAATGCTTTATCATTGGTGGCATTAATTACGTTGGTCTCATCTTCAGCACGATGATCCATCCACAAGATGATATTTTCTTTATGATCGGAGAAATCAGGCCCCACTGCAATTGGCTCATCACTTTCTTTATTAATGGCCACTAATGAACAAGTAGCATCGAACCCAATACCAAACACTTCACTAGCATCAACCCCACTATCTCTAAGACAATTCTTAACACAATAGCAAATGGCATTCCAAATTTCGGTTGAATTTTGAGTGATGTAATTGGCCTTCAATTCGTGTCTCGTAATAGGACGTTCACTTAAACCCAAAATAATCCCATTGGTGTCGATAAGACAGGCACGTGCCGAACCGGTACCTACATCAACCCCGACGTAATAGACGTCTGGTTGAGGAGGATTAGCCAATTGATGTGCATTGAAAAAGGATGATTTGCGGGATGCAAGACTAGTATGAGATTTAGATGATGGTGGCATTGTAGATAAATATCACTATTCTAATTGAAGGAATGAAAAAAAAGACAAAATTAAAAAAAAAAAAGTTGTTGGAATAAAGAACACGGATAGATATATATCTAGGAGCAAACAAAATTTCTCTCTATCAAACAAAAAAAAAAAAAAAAGCTCAGTGACTTAAAAAATGGAATCTTTGTTCTTCTTTCTCTTTTTTATGGGGTAAAAAAAAAGGAAAGCAGGACAAAACAACAATCAAGCAATAATAAATTGGTAAGTCCAAAACTACACTTGACAAAACCAAGAGAGCAAAAACTACGATATTTATAAACAATTGTCAATTGAAGTAGTTCTGGTCAATGTTGATGATCGAAATTTCGAAGAAAGAAATTTTTAATTTTTTTTTTTTTTTTTTTGTTGTATTATTGTTGTCTGCTCAGAATAGAAACTAGACTTTGATCATCGATCTTGCCATGTTCTCTTTGCTTTTGCTGTTTAGCAAAAAAAAAAAAGACAGACATCCCGACACTTGAGGAAGGAAAGGAGGGGGTGGTGGTTATCTGCTCGCAGTGTAACCTGTAAAACCATCTAACATGCAATGTATCAGACATAAACCTGTAACTTGAGACGATTCAACATGTAAATGGTGACTTCCGTACACAAAGAAACAAAGAATTGCTGTTTAGTTTTTGTGTATGCAGGGCAATTAAAGGTGTAGAAGAATAAAATTATAACTGAAGGGGAAGAATGCTCGGTACTATTACCTCATTGAAATGGTTACAAAAGTAGTCAGAGATTCAAGAATTGAAAGATGTTTCTGAATTTACTATACAATATGATACAAAATATACAAGGTTAGAGTATTGGGTGCAATTCTAGCAATTGATCAAATAGCACTCGCAGCAGTAGCAACAAGTTTACCATCATGGGACCAACTGTCAGGCCACCACTCTGCCATAACTTTTGCAGTTGTTGATTCTCCGTGGTTCAATTATTATGTTTGATTATTTTTTGCTTCATAATTTTGTTTGAATTTTCTTTTGTTTTTGTTGTTCTTGGAGTATAATTTTCGGTGCAATATATGGATAATTATCGAGACTGATTCATCCGAAAGAACTAATGAACTATCGGGATGTCTCCCTATTGTTCCATCAATACACTTTTGTTTCGTTTTTTTTTGTTTTGTTTTGTATTTTGTTCATTACTTTCCAGCAGGATATTTTTCAACTGCATCCACCAAAAAATCAAATTGTTCGGTATTTTCAACTGCTGATCGAATATGCGAAGCTCCAATTCTCTTGACGCCATTTTTTTTAGCTTCAATTATCAGGGCCTCCACTAAATTGGCCATGAATATTTCTAATGCTCTCCCCACTACCACTGGAGTGGCCTGTGCCACTTTCCCAATGTCCTCATCACTCTGCATGATTTTCTTAATACGAGCAGCTGGGAAATGTGTCTTGATTCGTTCAAAACCATCCAATATACTCTGTTGACTGACTTTAACATTATTGTCAGTGCTTTGTTCTGCTTCCGTGGGGGCCTCTATCGCATTATCAGCAGTGACATTGTTATATTGGTATTCGTAATCATCAGTAGGATTCATTATGCTGTGAATGTCAGACATCTTGGACGTAGTTGTTGTTATCACTGTTATTATTATTATTAGGTTTGTTGTTGTTGTTGTTGTGTTGGTAATACGTCGTAAACTAGTGGAAGACCAGGTAATGTGTTGTTACGTAAGCAATAAAATTCGTCGCACAAAAATAGACATATACAAATTCGTTTACAAAAAAAAAAAAAAAAAAAGAAAGAACTTCTTCTTCTCGTGAGAAAAATTGACAACAGGGAGTTTTTATAAAACGGGAAAAGAATGCTTATTTAAATAGTGAGAAGTTTTTTTTTTAAAAAAAGAAAGAAAAGGGAAAACAACCGCTGACCGGACCCATATGCAGGAACACACTCTATACATTTACGCTGCGAGTATTGTTGGGTCGTGCCAATTCCACTTTCACAGGTAGAATAGTCATACTAGCAATTGAAATACGCCTATATCGAATAAGACATTGATACGTAATGGTGCAAACAACTATTGGCTCTGAATGGTGTATTTTTACAGATATTTGTACTGTTAAGTGTACATTGATAAAGAATTTGATGGTTGGTATATATATGTATTGGGTTTAGGGGTCTTGGGTACGAATGGTTGCAAATTACCATATACTAGAGTAATTGAAACTGTCAAATGTAAACACGTAAGTAGACTTGTAATGATTTATCACTTCTGTGCCATCAGGCGAGTTTGATTTGACTTTTGATGATTTTTGTTGAATTTTGGGGAAAATTGACAGATTTGAGCAAAATTCAACAAATTGTACTTGAGACTTACTACAAAAACTTCCCTTTGGTCTAAATTTTTGAAAAATCATTAAATTAAGTCATTATATATACATATTTAATCTCTAGTCTTACTAGGGACCCATCTCTTATACAAAATCTCCGTTACTTTATACAACTGTAACACGTGAATCAATTTTTCTCGGTCACAACTGAATTCATCACTAGTCATCACTTGATTAAATTGATCAAATTTGGGAATATCAACGTAAACAAGCACAAAACATTTCTTAACTCCTCCAATAACTCTCGTAAGTGCCTGTATATCACTCCATTTCTTCCCCTCGTGGCCATCTCGTGGCATAATTAATATCCCGTATTCAGCATGACTAAAAGGCGGTCCTCGTTTATACAATAACATATCACATCCAAACTTAATACCTGATCTAACACACCAACCAAGTGATCGGAAATGATGGTATACAATGTATTCAATGATGAATTTATTATCGGGTGAAACCACATTATTACAACATTTATGAAATAATTGTAAAAGAGTTAACGTGTCTCCATCGGAATCAATAACATGAGCCACGTTTAATGCAAACTTAAGGAAAAATAGTTCAATCGACTGTAATTGTAGAAATTCTAAGTTTTGGACTAACTTTTGACTAATGGGATCAATAATTAACTGATCCTCTTTTCTTAATTGATTATAATCAAATTTGGCCTCCCTTTTAGCTTGCTCTTCTTGTTGTTTCCATTTTTTATCATTTTCAAGTGATATGATTCTTAATTCTTCTAATTTGACCTTTAGCTGTTCCAATTGTTCTAATTCACCTGGATGTAAATTATCCAGTCGTTGTCGAATCTCCAATTCTTGTAATTTACTCCTCTCAATCTTAAATTTCTTACGTTCCTCTCTTCTTACCTTGGTGATATCTTCATTAGTTAACTTCTTGTTATAACTGAATCCGTCACCCTTGTCATGATCTAATAATAACCTCTGACTAATTCGGACTTTCCAAGTGGGATCAGACCTCGATAATGTCCCTTTCCCAAAAAATCCTTGTCTCCATAATGCAAGCATATCTTCTTCATCATCAACCTTGAATAAACCATCTTCGTAACTAACTTGGATCATGGGTATTATTGCTTGAGGAACCGTCTTCGTCAATATTGTCATATATTTATACCCAAAATAAATCCACGAGATGGGGTTATGAGGGTATATCACCGGAAGTGGACCATACTTCTCATCCGATAACGTGAGTGGTAATGGATGTGAATATATCTGATTCAAGCTCTTATGATTAACTTTACCCATCGTTAAAGTCGGCCCAACTGAGCAAGAATAAATATAAAAAAAAAAGACCGAGCTCGTTTGGTTGTTCTACTCTTCTTCAATTTACGAAAATTTACAACTATGTATTACAAATCGTCTTAAAACCACGCTGACTGGGAATACTGGCGTATGTGTTGCTCGAGTGCTGTATTATGTTAGTTAGTATATTGTTTCAATATTCATATCATGGCAAACAAAAGGTTACTTCGTGGTGGATTAAATGTCAGATACCGTTGTAGTCTTTGAGAAATCATGTGCTCACAGTGATCCGAAGATCTTCGAGCCACGTATCATGTTATCATCATAAAAATAAGAACCAGAATTCGTGAATTCTCAACGAAGAAACCTTTCTTCCTTGCCTTCTTTCGAGAAAGATAATTCAATTCAGAACATACGTCTTGTCAAAATGTAAAATATCAACGAGAAAAAAAAGAATGATCCCTTTCAATTCATTATCAAGTCGAGCTTTTGGAACCTGCCAACTTCGTGCCTTGAAATCTTTTATAAATTGGGAGACTAGTATCAAAAGAAGAAAAAGAGTCACTGGCATTTTTTTTTTCTCTAGTCTTCTCGAGAAGAGTTAACTACTATTGTCTCTAGAAAAAAAAGTAATGTCGTCCGGGTAATCGTTAGCGAATGTACGGGTGGATTATATGATCAGGGCTGCGCGAAAAAAAAAAGATCCAAAAAAAAAAATCACTATCTGATCTAATAGATGCAACAAACTTCTCCCAAATTAAAATAGTCCATTTCAATGAATAAGTGTTCAATTAAACTCTAGGAAATACAATAAGCAAAAAAAGATGCCGGTCCCAGGAATCGAACCTGGGTTTGTTCGGCCACAACGAACTGTACTAACCACTATACTAGACCGGCAGAATTGGATGCGAACTCAAGTACGGCAATTTCCAAGCGAGCTAAAAATGATGCAAAAAATCTCAACTTGTTCATTTATTATGGGGTTTGAAAAAAAAAAAAATACTGCTGCTTTTACCAAGGTGTCACAGCTCTTTCAATCTTGTATAAGTAGTTATGATAAAATGTGATTTGCGTAGAAACGTGAACTATATGTTTCCTATCTGGGGCATGGTACCATAGGCCATGAATAGTTTCACGGTTGATGATTGTAAATTAAATCAGTATCGTCTACCCCCCTTTTTAAACAATAGCCTAATATCAACTTTCACTTACTTCTAGATATATTTTCAGTTTATTCTTAAGGGCCCTAATTTTAGAATATATCTTGTGTTAGCCGAATTAGTATAACCAAATGAGTCTTCACTTCTTATCCAACTGAACACGTTTCTGACAACTTGAGCACAAATACACACCAGGAGCAGGTGGAGGACCTTGTAATTATTTTGTTTCAATCGAATGACGACACAAAATAGTATTCAGCACTTCTTTAGTGAAAAAGACATCAAAATGAGGAATTGAGGAATGTTTTCATCGAAGAAATTTTAGTATTTTTTATTTTAATATTTATCATCATGGGGCGTATGGAAGACCAATTGATGAGTGGAATCAAAGCAAGATGCAAAGCTTCTGGGATTATTTCTTAGTAAAGAAGTGAACTTGGCCCAGATTTGAAAAAGATCGCTCGAGGAGTAATTTTGAAAATTTACATATATCATGCTCAAATTGAAACTGGAAGAAAGTTTTGAATCTTCTGTTTTGCCAACCAGCTTCTCTTTCATTCTTTTGATCTTTTTCTCCGGAGAGAGAGAGCGGAATAAAAAACGGAGAAATAGGAAGCTTTGAGTGGAATTTGAGGATACCCTATGGGCATAAGCGCCATCGGGCTGCAATTGAAATTGCACTGACGCATTAGATTGACTGATTGATGGAAGTGGACTTGACCAAAATTTCAAGGATTCTAACCAAGAAAGCAACCAATACAATTGAAGTATGTTCCGAGTAACGAAAAAACAAGGGTGACTTCATGAGGTGATGGCTAGAACCCCATGGAATGTCTTCGGATGAAGAGTATGATGAAGGTGAGGTAAAACATAATTTCGGGTGGACATACCTTACCCACGGAAAGCTCACCAGGTCAATTGGGTTGCTCTTGATTGTTCGTTTATCTTGAGGCGTTTTTGTTAATTAGATGGTGCTATCTAATCATTGAATGTAATATGCGACAAGTCAATGATTCTCGCTTCCCGTAATAGTTTCAGGAAGAATACTATGCATTCATCAGTCACCTCATAAACATTCTCTCTCTCTACGGAAAGCTTCATTTATTAACACAAAGTGTTAATGCAATAAAGGGCGCTGAATGATGAAAGATAAAGACTGAAGAGACTTTCTTTGATTTGGGTGAGTTTTTACTTTTTTTTATTTCTTTTTTCTTTTGAGGATACAAGATACTATTCTCAGGCGGGACTCCACATGTTTGTTGTTTTTTGAACAATATCTTTTTCTTGTTCCTCTCGCCTGGTGCCGTTCAAATCGAAAAGCGGTTATCAATTGCATAAAAAATTCATTGAATCAAATAATATACAGAAAGATAACCATAATTGAAAGAGCGTCAAAAATGTAGATTCAAATCGGGACAACAAAACAATAAACCTTTGCGAAAAAAAAAAGTTTGGCAAGGTACGCGAATGCTAATGCATGATATGTTAATCTTAACGAAAAGGAAATAAAAAAAGGAGAAACTAGATTCAAGAGAGAATTCTCTAGCAAGAGAAATTACCACCCTTACGTCTGATTTGCCGTACTTCAAAGCAAATTGATTATAAAAAAAAACAAACAAATAAACAAAAAAAAGAAACAAAAACAAACAAAGTTGCTAGAACGAAAATTAATTGATTACATCCAAACGAACCAAAAGGAAATTAAGGATTCCAAAAAAACGAACAAACGTAACCCTGCAAAAAGAAGTTAGCTGGGAAGTAGTTAGTACCTGCTTGCGTCAAACTGCGTGAGCTTACGACAAAGCCATATGAGCACCCCTGACTACTCATATAGAAGGCTTGTAACATTGGTCAACAAACTTGTCACGTTGTCCCTAATCTATTTTCGTTTCTATTTGTTTTTGTATTACTACTACTTTTCTGATATGGTAAAACTCCTGATAATATCTAGATGAAGTTGAGTCAAACATGGATCGACACGAAAGTCAGTCGATCTCAACCTTATTTACTATTCAGAGGCACATTCCAACGATCCCACCCAAATGCAAAGTAACAATACACCATGTTTGCAAGCTTTAGCCTGCCTCGCTTTCTGAATGAGTTTCAGCTTTCGCTATTTAACTTGCAGTTCGATTTACGAAGTGGGAACAACCGAGCAAGTCGCAACCTTATTTTTACAATATCAGTGCCGGTAATGGCATGCAGGTGCCGCAAATTCAAAAATTCAATTTAAGGGCAACGATACAACAGAGACAGGAAAATAGGCTGAGAAAAGAAAAATAACTATAAAAAAAAAAAAAAAAAAAAAAAAACTTGAGTCAAACAAGTCAAAGAAGTCAATATCCTTATGTTAGTTGAAAATATTCATAGAGTACATACGCCTTGTGCATGTTCTTTTTTGGCAAGGTTAACTTTGAAGTTGGTCTGTGATTGGGGTTGCAGTCCATTTAGGCTTTAGAGGAGTAGCAAAAATCAATTGAAAACATAAGCGAGCCACCAATTTCTAAAAATAAATGGTTTTCAAGTTATAAGGCTTCTTTACACTCATTCACATATGAAGGACGGTGTATTTGGGGCGGATAACAGTCAGTCAACTCAGTTGAGCTGCTAGGATCCACCCTTATATTCTTTGGACTGAATAATATGGGTGAGCGAATGTTCACAAAGTTTTTTTGATGGCTGCAATCTGCTTTGTTTACTCATCTGACAAAAACAGAACCAACATCATCAGAAAGGGAAGCTCATGCTGATGCCGTCGAATGTTTCGTCGCATCATTAAGAACTTTTTCAACCAGAGGTAATGATATAAATACGCACGAAGAAGCAGCTTTTCAGACATCATGTCAGAGGTATTTTAATAATTACTTCACTAACCATTTCTTAAGTCGCTCGCTAAAATGAAGTATTCCACTGTCACTTACAGCTTTGCAACATTGTTGTGTATTGCTCTGGCCTTGGTGATTGAATCAAGACAACCCCCAATCAACGATAACATCTTGAGAGTTGAAGAAGGTGCAAATATTTACGCAAGAAATAGAAATAATGAAGAGTTCCCTGAAGAAATAACGGAAACTCCTTGTGATACCACCACTTCAGTCCCTGAAGAGACTACTCCTTGTGATACTACCACGCCCGAGGAGACTACTCCTTGTGATACTACCACACCTGAGGAGACTACTCCTTGTGATACTACCACACCTGAGGAGACTACTCCTTGTGATACTACCACACCTGAGGAGACTACTCCGTGTGAGACCACTTCTATTCCTGAAGAAACCACTCCATGTGAGACCACTTCTATCCCTGAAGAAACCACTCCATGTGAGACCACTTCTATCCCTGAAGAAACTACTCCTTGTGAGACCACTTCAATTCCTGAAGAGACCACTCCATGTGAAACTACTTCTATTCCTGAAGAAACTACTCCATGTGAAACCACCTTTTCAATTCCTGAAGAGACTACTCCTTGTGAGACTACTTCAATCCCTGAAGAGACCACTCCTTGTGAGACCACCTTTTCAATTCCTGAAGAGACCACTCCTTGTGAAACTACTTCAATTCCTGAAGAAACTACTCCATGTGAGACCACCTTTTCAATTCCTGAAGAGACTACTCCATGTGAAACTACTTCTATTCCTGAAGAAACTACTCCATGTGAAACCACCTTTTCAATTCCTGAAGAGACTACTCCTTGTGAGACTACTTCAATCCCTGAAGAGACCACTCCTTGTGAGACTACTTCAATCCCTGAAGAGACCACTCCTTGTGAAACTCCAAGTACAAGTACCTCATTGACTTCCACTGGCTCTTCTTCCGAAAGCACCAGTACTTCTTCGACTACGACTGGCTCTTCTTCAACTGGTACCTCATTCACCTCCACTGGCTCCACTGGTACTTCTTCGACCTCCTCCACTGGCTCTTCTTCCGAAAGTACCAGCACATCAGAGACTTCTACTGGCTCTTCATCATCAAGTGCCAGTACTTCAGTGACCTCCACTGGCTCCACTGGTACTTCTTCGACCTCCTCCACTGGCTCTTCTTCCGAAAGTACCAGCACATCAGAGACTTCTACTGGCTCTTCATCATCAAGTGCCAGTACTTCAGTGACCTCCACTGGCTCCACTGGTACTTCTTCGACCTCCTCCACTAGCTCTTCTTCCGAAATTACCAGTACGTCAGTGACCTCCACTGGCTCCACTGGTACTTCTTCGACATCCTCCACTGGCTCTTCTTCCGAAAGTACCAGCACATCAGAGACTTCTACTGGCTCTTCTTCACCAAGTGCCAGTACTTCAGTGACCTCCACTGGCTCCACTGGTACTTCTTCGACTCCCAGTGAATCTGAGACACCTTGTGAAACCCCAAGTGTTAGCACCTCAGAGACACTTTCTGTGAGCTCAAGTAACGAGACAACCAATACCTTGACCACCAATACCTTGACCACCAGTTCTGGAATCTTCACTTCTAAAAGTTCCAGTGGCGAATATTCAAGTATTGCATCCACATCTTCTGAAGTATCAGCCTCTATGACAAGTTCTCCCGCTCCAGTTGAAACAACTGTGACTGTTACGGATTATACCACTTATTGCCCTGCTTCGACCACATTGACTGTCACTACCTGTGAGGACGACTCATGTGGAGAGACTACCATAACTGTTACGGAAGCAACTACCTTAACTGTTTCCGGTACTTGCCTTGTTCCCACCACCGAAGCTACCACCGAAGCTACCACTCCCGCAGACACCACTGAAGCTACCACGGAGGTCTCTAAGACAATCCCCGCAACTGCCGTTGAAACGACTGTGACTGTTACGGATTATACCACTTATTGCCCTGCTTCGACCACATTGACTGTCACTACCTGTGAGGAAGACTCATGTGGAGAGACTACCATAACTGTTACGGAAGCAACTACCTTAACTGTTTCCGGTACTTGCCTTGTTCCCACCACCGAAGCTACCACCGAAGCTACCACTCCAGCAGGCACCACCGAGGGTACCACCGAAGCTACCACTCCAGCAGGCACCACCGAGGGTACCACCGAAGCTACCACTGAAGGTACCACTCCAGCAGGCACCACCGAAGCTACCACTGAAGGTACCACTCCAGCAGGTACCACTGAAGGTACCACTCCAGCAGGTACCACTGAAGGTACCACTCCAGCAGGTACCACTGAAGGTACCACTCCAGCAGGTACCACTGAAGGTACTACTGGGGCCACTACTCCAGCAGGCGCCACCGAAGCTACCACTGAAGGTACCACTCCAGCAGGCACCACTGAAGGTACCACTCCAGCAGGCACCACCGAAGCTACCACTGAAGGTACCACTCCAACAGGCACCACCGAAGCTACCACTGAAGGTACCACTCCAGCAGGTACCACTGAAGGTACCACTCCAGCAGGTACTATTGAAGGTACTTCTACCGCTCCAGCAGGCACCACTGAAGCTGCCACTGAAGCTGCCACTGAAGCTGCCACTGAAGGTACGACGGAAGCTACCACTGAAGGTACCACTCCCGCAGGCACCAATGAAGCTACTACTGAAGGCACCACTCCAGCAAGTACTACCTTAGCAGTTTCACAAGGAGCCACTGTCGCTGGTGTTTCCACCAGTTATAGTAGTAGCATCTCCCCAGCCGTGTCTACTCAAGAAGTCAACGCTGCTGGAAAGAGCTACGTGAACTATGGAGCAGGTATCGTCGCCATTGCTGCATTGATGCTTTGATGATGATATCAACTTCTTAAACTAATTATACCCTTTATTCCAATGGATCCCACTATAGGAGGATTCGTCCAAAGTTTAAGCCATTCATCATCTTTTATTTTCCATTATGTCATGTACTCATTTCTGTCTCACTTAAAACGTGAGTTGTACTTTATTTCTTCTGGATCTTTCAAATTGTTAATATTCACCAATTCTTTCTCATTATTTCGGTTATATTTATATACTTTAACTTCTATTCTTGTATAATTTCGGTCTTTCTATTTAATATAATAACCTAAAGTTGTTTTTATTTGCGTTCTTCAATCGGATGTAGTTTTTCCTATCTTCTTCAATCTACCCGATTGTAGTCGCGAGAGAAACAAAACAAAAACAAAAAAATTAAACACTCAAAAAAAAGAAAAAGCATATAATTATACGCAACCCCAGCCCTGAATGACTCTTTTACTTCTTGGATAAAAACCTCAATTATACGGACATGTCCACAGTACCATTTCATTGCCAGAGGTGTAATTCTGTGTTATCCCTTCATGATTCTCTAGAAAGACTAAGTACAGGTCAATTGAACCTATTACTCAGGAAGAATACAACTGATGTGGTGGAGACTAAAGGCTCGGAAGATCCACAATTCATCGACCCATCCGATTTCATTCCCAATGAAAGACTAGAATTATATAAAGAGATAAGCCAGGGGGATCCTCAGCCCATAATATCTAAAAATATACGCTCTGGCGCTAATCCCAACAGAAACGATGCTATAGGTGGAAAGCAATCGTCATCAGTCAACTCTAACTTGTCATATGTTATGGTTTCTGAGGATCTTAGGAATCAGAACCAAGATAGCACTGATAATCAATCCGAAAGTAAAGATGTAAAAAATGGAACCAATGTATGCGAAGGTGGGATTGAAGCAAAGAAGGACGCAGTGAATGAAGATAGATCAAATACCATCTCGGGCAGGGTGAATACTTTGAACAATGTGTTTACGATATTATCAAGCAACCAAGATGTCGACCATCCACTTTGCAGCGACTGTTCTCAGCTTTTGATTGAAAATTTCAAACACAAGTTTGACCAAAGTCAGAGAGAAAAAGAATACTATTTATCGTTTTTGAAGAAACTAAAAAGCCGGGAACATAATCTGTTAGCAAGTATAAACTCTCAAGAATTAGATGCCAAATTGGCTAGCTCAATTGATGAATATAAGAGTCTAAGAAAAGAAGAGGAAGACAAGATTAAAGAATTGAGAGATTTGGTTAATACCAAAAGTGATTTAGATCGTCAACTTGGTGATCTCAATTATGATTTGACTCGTTTGAATAGAAATGAACTAACTGATATACTCAAACTTAAGAATAAATTGAATCTTGAACTAAGGCGGAAAGCTGACAAGCTTGAACAGTCGAAATCACTTTACCAGGCGCATTTGAATAACCTTGATGATTTAAGAACCTTAAATATCTATAACAGATTCTTTGATATTTCTTTTAAAGGTGACTATGGAACCATCAATGGCTTTAGACTTGGTTATAAAATACCTTGGTCCGAAACAAATGCGGCATTAGGACAGATCGTGCTACTATTAGTATTCTTGATCAAGCGTTTAAATCTCAATCTTGTCAACTATAAGCTTATTCCTATGGGATCCCAATCTCAAATCATTAAGATTTCGCATGGGCACAATCATCACGACAAAGCCTCAAATAACAATACTACAAGCTCACCAGTCATGTCATCAGGAAATACCAATAGCCCAGCTTCACAGGAATCTACTCAAGTGAGAGAATTGGAGCCAAAACGGCCTAAATCAAAGACAGTCTTAAATTTATATTCTTCAAATGAATTCTCATTGGGTAAATTGTTCAATTTCAATAAATTGGATGTATCCATGATTGCCTTACTTGACATACTCTCTCAAATTGAAACTCAGCTAATAAGCATCAACCTGGAAATAGAGCTTCCCTACTTGATTTCAAGGAAACGAGACTCCATCGGGGGAAAAAGTATTAGAGTCACCTCGAATGGTGAATGGACACAGAGTTGTAAATATCTTCTTACAAATTTGAATTGGATTTTGACCTACACTAGCGCTCATACCAAGTCGAATGGGACCTAATGCTTATACCTAGTTCTTTTCAACTTGGTCTAGTTTATGCCTTTGTATCTTGTATAGCGAGTTTTGCATGTTTTTTTTTTTTTTGTATGCTTTTTATTTATTGTAGTTACTGCGAAAAGTGAGGTATCACCTTTCAATCTGTTGAAAGCATTGCAATTGCAAATAGTTAATTCTCTTCAACGATAACTACAAGCGGGCGGGCCCTTTGGCTGATTAAGTGTTGATTCCGATGATTCGAAAAACAGACGGAGCTGCCAAAAGGAAGGAGCGAACGCCGGACAGTATGGCACTTCGTTATTCAAAGATATCAGACCAGCTGTTAATTAACAAATCATTCACAGGTCCACATGAACACACCGGGGATCTGACTGAGATGGAGGAATGCTTCTTGAGTTTTAAGGAAAAACAAATCCAGAGCCACGAAAGCATACTTCCTAGTTCTCTTCAAGACCAGGAATACCCCAATATCCCCTCAGTAGAACCCGCCGTACTCCAAGAAGATAATACAGATAATAAACAAACATCGCTACCACTGAAATTAGATGAATGTTATACACCTTACACTCGGCTGGAGGGTAAGGAGAGAAGTAGAGATAACTCTGAATTACTAAGAAATAACTATACCTTATTAGACAATAGTCCAAGTATTTTCTCTAAAACGACTGATACTGGGGAGATGTTTCTGAATTTTTCTAGATCAAGAGATGGAAGAAGACCCAATTACAATAATTACGTTCTTTCTAGTTCACCTTTGGTCCCTCTGAGCCCCGTAAGCTACCATGAATTTAAAATCGATGAAGCTTTTCTAACTTCGGAGCAAGATAATGGTAATTTGAATCAAGAAGTACCTCATTACTACCCAATTGTAATAATGACAGAAAGAATTGGTAATAATGAAAAGGAAAGACAGGAAAAGAGTAAGAATCGCTGTTACTCACCACCTTTGTTATCTGACTCAGATTCGATCAGCATCAAGAAGTTCAATAAAAGGAACACCTTTTGCAACACAGAGGGCGTAAGATCGTCACAAGAGAAAATTGATGACAGTATACACCAAGATATTACTTCCAAAGAAGAAAATCATTCAACAAGAAATAATAATTTGACCGTTAATCAGAATTTAGAGCCAAACCCTACATTTGACGTGGATGTTCCACTTATTAAAAGAGGAGAGAGGAAACTAGAAAACCTTTCGGGGCACACAGAGTCAAAAAAGAACGAACAAAGATCCAGTACAGAAAATCTACCACAGCCATTGAGAAGGTCAAATAGGCGTTTAGCAGCTAGCCTTAAGGATTCTCAATCAAGAGCACAGTTAAAAGCACTTAACAAAGATTCGACAGTTGTACTTGAAACGAGCCTTGGGAAGATCAGTGACACTGACAGTGGCTCATCCCTCCTGGCTCACGGGAGTAAAAGAAGGCGTTCAATATTGAATTCAAATCTTGACTCAATAGACAAAGTCAAGATGGAGAAGAAGAGAAAGTTATGCCCACGCTCTCGCCGTGGTTGCTGGATATGCAGAATACGGCACAAGGCCTGCCCAGAAGAAAGGCCAGTTTGTAGTACATGTGCCAGACTTGGTTTGAAATGTGACTTTTCAGAAACTAGACCACCCTATATGGTAAATTATGAATTGGAGAGTCGAAAGTTGAAAGAGATCAGAAACGTTACGAGCAAGCTTAAGAGAGGTGCAAGAGGCTATGACGGCCCTGAGAATGATGATTCTACAAAGGACTAAGCTTTTCAGAGTATCTATATCTCAATTATTGTGGTACAACCAAAATCGTTTCAAGGTATTTACCAACAAAGTAGTTGGGCCTCATATTTGCAGTTAAACCAGGAATAACGGATACAGCATCATACTGACACAATCTGTTTTACATTACTTATTAAAATTTTTTTTTTTTTCGTTTAGTATCTTGTCCTTTAACAAAAAAATTTCAGCGTCTTTGATTTGGATCTTGCATCGATTCTGTCGAATTTAAATGGCTATCATCATGACATGAGTTTCGTCAAACCGAGTGGATTAGATAATCAATGAAAAATATACAACAAAGGCGTATACAGGATTTGACAACAAAAAACAGTTTTTATTTCATCATCAACCAAACAAAACAAAAATAAAAAAAAAAATTAAACAATAACAGAAAAAACTGAGGGAAAAAGGTACGCCGAAATAATAACAACAGGAACAAAAAAAAAAATAATGAGAGCGAATCTATTTTACACTTGTCATATTACTTTTGATAAGCTCACCTTTTATCATAAAGATCATTCAGTACTCTGTCAAAGCCGTGACTTGCGAAAGAGACTGACTTATCATTGCCTGTTGTGCGAATCCAACCAGTGGATAAATATTCATCATGCATACTCTATATAGTTGTTTGACAGCTTTAGTCTGTTTATTCAGTTTGGCTGAAGCCTTTTATTTACCAGGGGTCGCTCCAACTGATTACAAGAAAGGTGACACTATTCCTTTATTAGTCAATCATTTGACTCCATCTTTACATCATATGTCTGCAACCCAAGCCAAGATTGAATCCAAAACTTATGTCTATTCCTATGATTATTACTATCCTAAATTCCGTTTCTGTAAACCTAAGGATGGACCCAAAAAGCAACTGGAATCTTTGGGTTCTATCATTTTTGGTGACAGAATTTTTAACTCTCCATTTCAAATCAATATGTTGGAAGACAAGAGCTGTGAGTCTTTATGTAAATCATCCTACAGTAAGACTGATGCTGTTTTCGTGAACAGAAATATCAGAGCCAATTATAACCATAATTGGATCATTGATGGCTTACCAGCAGCAAGACACGTTGCTGATTTGAGAACCAAAAACCAATTTTATGGTGCTGGTTTCAACATTGGTGATGTTGAAGATAATGTTGCTCATTTATTCAATCATTTCGATATTTCCATTGAATACCATGAAAGAGAAAAGGGTAAATACAGAGTTGTTGGTGTTATTGTTCAACCTAAATCTTTGGATAGAAGTCAAGTTAAGGATGATGCTAAGAAGGACGATATTTGTAATCCTGAATTGAGTAAAGTTCAATTAAATAAAGATGGTGAAACTGAAGTTTTATATACTTACAGCGTTAAATTCGTGTCTTCGGAAACTGCATGGGCCACTAGATGGGACAAATATTTACATGTGTATGATCCTAAAATTCAATGGTTCTCCTTGATTAATTTTTCCTTGATTGTTTTAATCTTAGGTATAATCATTACCCATATCTTGATGAGAACTTTGAAAAATGATATCATCAAGTATAATGAAGTTAACTTAGATGACGACATTTCTGATGAAAGTGGCTGGAAATTGATTCATGGTGATGTTTTCAGACCACCTCAACGTAAGATGCTTTTATCAGTTTTGGTTGGTAGTGGTGTGCAAATTTTCTTGATGGTCTTTGTCACTATTGCCTTTGCCTTATTTGGATTATTGTCACCTTCCAATAGAGGTGCATTATCAACCTTCATGTTTATTCTCTACATTTTCTTCAGTGTCATTGGATCATTCATTAGTGGATACATCTACAGATTCTTCGGCGGTGAAGACTGGAAATTGAATTTAATCTTAACCCCAATTGTGGTACCGGGCGCATTGTTCTCAATCTTTATTTTCTTGAACTTCTTTTTAATCTACGTCCAATCCTCTGGTGCCATTCCGCTTGGAACTATGATTGCCATAATTGTTATTTGGTTTGCCGTTTCTATCCCATTGTCAGTAGTTGGGTCTATTTTAGCTTCGAAGAGACCTCTTCTCTCTACCCCAGTCAGAACTAATCAAATCCCAAGACAAATTCCTCAGCAACCATGGTATTTGAAATCATTACCGGTTATGATAATTTCTGGTATTTTCCCATTCGGTTCCATTGCTGTTGAAATGTATTTCATTTATTCATCATTGTGGTTCAACAGAATTTTCTACATGTTTGGATTCTTATTTTTCTGTTTCATTTTAATGATTTTGACCACATCATTAATCTCAATTTTGATGATTTACTACACTTTGTGCTCCGAGAATTATAAATGGCAATGGAAATCAGTGTTCATTGGTGGTGGTTGTGCCTTATACGTATTCTTACATTCATTATTCTTAACTGGTGGTGAAAAATTGGGTGGCTTGACCTCATTAGTGTTATATGTTGGTTATTCCGTTGTTATTTCCCTCTTGGTATTCTTTGTTTGTGGATCTATTGGTTTCTTGAGTAGTTTATTCTTTGTCAGAAAGATCTATTCTCAAATCAAGATCGATTAATAAGGGAGATGCGTTCTACTTGGTAATGGTAAATTGAAAAGAATCATTTACCTTTCCCATTATCCTGTTTAAATATTTTATTTTTAATTTATGTTTTCTTTTTGTCTGTCAAATTTTAGCATTTGCTATATATATATATACATATCCTATTCTAATTCATCATTCAGTGATTTCACAGTACTATATCGCGTGTATTTTAACTTTTGATTACTGATCGCACAATAACACATCACAATAAATCAAAATTTAGAGAACCAAGAGATAGAGGAAGCAGAATGAAAGTGAAAAAAAAAAAGAAAAAAAAAAAAAAAAAAAAAAAAAAAAAAAAAAAAAAAAAAGGAAAAAAAAAAGAAAAGAAAAGAAAAGAATAAAAAAAAAAAAAGTAAGAAGGAAGGATATTAATACCATCCATCGATATCTTCACGGTCAGTAAATGGGATAATTGATTTCATAAAATCATCTTTCCAAGCTTGGATTCTGGTATGATTGGGAGCTTTTGGATTTGATCTATTGATACCATCTTGCTGACCGATATCACTGAATGACAAATTGTAAAATTCAACCTTGTTCTTGATAAGGTTCACTGATACTGAACCTAAACCACAATTATTGAGGTCATTTGGTCCCGGCGATGTAGGCTTATTGAGTTTTGAAGGTGAATTAGTGTTGTTTTTATTGCTGTTACTGTTACTACCGCTATTATTATGAGGGCCAGAAGGATTAGGAGTATTCTCATTAGTATTTGGATTCAGGTAGTCATTATTTGAATTGTTATTCAAATTTGAAGTTAATAAATTAAATGCAATTGATAAATCATTATTAATTTTAATGGAACGATTGATTAATTCAGAATCATTAATATTATTAATTAACGAATCAATGATTAATTTACAGAGCTTAATCAATTTATACGACTGACCATAACTGATGTTTAGAAAAGGATTAATTAACTCTGCTCCACCCGAACCATTTCTTTGAGATTGAGAGCTTATAGTGGAGATATAATTAGCCAAATTTATAATTGATTGTGACACTTTTTTCAACAAACGACCTAATTTCAATTGATAATCATGAATAATTTCTAAGGATTCATCTTCATCATCCACGTTTTTATAATCGGAAGATTGGAGCAAGTAGTAAATCTCAATTAAATAATCGGTTAATTCATATTTTTCTTTGATTAAAGTGACAAAAAATTGGGAAAATGAATTTGAAATGAAGATTCCTGAATTATTCGAATTGAGCACCCCGTTCCAATCTTTTGAGGAGCGTTTGGTTAATTTTTTGGTGAATATAGTTTGATTTCTGGAATTGATCAAATCATAAATGATTTTGGCAATTTTGAAATTAACTACACCTTGTTCACACTGAGGTTCAGGAGCAGTTGAAGGAATTAAATATTTATCCAAATTGTCGTATAATAATTTAAAGTTATTATTGACTACTGGTTGGATACCAAAACTCAAGCTATAACAATGATCAATGATAAACAAACAGTAATAAAGTTTCGGTAAGAATAATTTGATATTATCGGGATCGACAGTTTGGGGTTGATTCTGTTGATTTAAATCTTGAATTAGGTCATTAAAATTTTCCAAAACTTTGAAATCATTAAGAATTGAAACTGCCAACAGAATACCCAACGAGTAGATATCACCATTTAAAAGGATAGAGTAATTTAACATCACCAAACTCAGGAAGAATAAAATAAGAATGTTATCATTCAAATTAATACCAAATTGATTGAAAGGATATAAATACAATATTCTTTGAATTAGTTGAATATTATCCTTAACGTTTTGATACTGATAAAAATTCAAGTTATTCAAGGAGAGATGGAATAATTCCACAATTGGTTTGGCATCTTCTTCCATAATGGTGGATTCCAAGATGTTTTTAATATTGGCCTCATTATAAGGTAATATTGGGAAATTAGGATGTATTTTTTGATAATAAGTTTTCAAAGTAACATCAATAGACTGGATAGGGATCTTAGAGTGCGATGAATAGTTTGGTTGCTGTTGTTGCTGCTGCTGTTGTTGTGGCTGTGCCTGTGGTAGACGATTAGGGGCTAAGAATTGCAGTTGGGGTTGTAAATGTTGAGGTGGTTGAGGCAAAGGTTGATGAGAAAATGGTCCAGTAGAAGGAGGATAGACATTGCTTTGACTCGGGTATTGATCGAATGTTTGAAGCGGCAGATGGCCAGAAACCAGGGAAGGGTGGTATTGATACTGATAAAGAGCAGGACCAGGAGCTGGTACAAGATGAGGAGGATGATTAAAGTGAACCGGACCATAATGAGGGGAGCCGCTACTATTATTGGAGTTATTATTAAGGTTCAAATTTTTATTGATTCGACCCAGTAAGCTTGATAAAGAGGACACTGAGTTACGAGGACTTAATGATTGGGTAGAATTTCTTGCTGAAGATTTGACCGAATAGAAATCATCATCGGAATCACTTACACCATTATCACTATTGATTGAAATGGATGGTTTCAAGGAAGGCAAACGAGACCGGGAGCCGGTAGTTGAGGTTGAGCTCAATGAATCCAACGAAGATCTTCTGGTATTGGAGCTTGAGCCATGATTACTGGCAGATAATGGTAAATCAGTTGATGAATTTAAGTTTGAGGCAGATCCCGACATTGAATTACTGCCAGGCATTTCATAAGGCACTTTCCAGAAAGGACCTTGAATAGGGGGGCTACTAGTTTTGGTTAATGCTTGCCTATTGTCGGGATCAGCTTGAGAGCCATTCAATTGACCTGAATTGATGGGACTCGAAGGGTTGGAGACGAGAGATTGTTTAATGACAGGAGGTAATACCCCGAGTTTTGGAGGATGACCTGGCAGTAGTGAACCTGGTTGCTGTTGTAGTTGTTGCAGTGTTTGAGATTGTTGTTGAGCTGGTGGTTGAGATGATGACAGTTGCAGGGAATAGTTACCAATGAGAGGAGGTAATATTATAGGAGAACGAGAAGGTCCATTACCAGAAGAGATGCTTGGATTGGAACTGGTGGAAGAAATAGAGCCTTTATGAATGGGGGCAGGTACATTTGACAGGGACGAAAGAGGTGTTGAGAAGGGAAAATGGGGGGTGAACGAGGAAGGAGGTTTAAGAGGGGTCTGTTGTTGTTGTGGTGGGGGTGGAGGTGGTGGCTGTGGATGTTGTTGAGAAGGTGACACACCAAATGGTGGAGGTATATGACCTGGGTATGAATTTAATGGAGGAGGATGATGAGGGTGATGATGTTGAAGATGAATGTGTGGCTGCTGCTGCTGTTGTTGTTGAAGTTGATGATCAGAAAAGGATCTAGCTCTTGGTTTAGCGGTGGTACTAGTATTATGGGTGATTTCCAATTTTTCTTCCAAATCTTTGATATAACCTTTGGAAGGACCTCTTTTCAAAGGAATTCTTGAGAAAGAACAAGATTCATTATTTTTGGAACAGTTGGTGCAAATCTTGGTTACTTTTTGGAGGGTGGAGGAATATTCGGCATCACACCGGATTTTTTTCCTTCTACACGAGTCACAAGCTCGAGAAACCTTGGATCGTTTGCGAGGATGGTTAGTTGAAGTGGAGGTGGGCATATTAGAAGAAAACGAGGCCGTAGTGGCAGGAGTTGACGATTCTAAAGTATTGGAGTCGTGATCGTTATTTGAGTTAGCGGTGGAAGGAGCCGTGGTAGAGCCCGAGGGTCCAGAAGTACTTGAAGTCGAAGAAGAGGACGAAGAAACAGAAGATGACTCCTTTGGTTTATCCTCCTGTTCGTTAGACATTTGGATGACGACAAAAAACAACAAAAAACAAAGAAAAGCACAAGATTAAATCAAACCAGCAGATACGGTGAGTTATAAGTGTTCAACACAAATTTTTTTTTGGAATAGCTAAGTTGTAAAAAAAAAAAAAAAAAAAACAAAAAAAAAAATTGTGGGGGAATATAGAACCAGCGGCTAATGTAAATTGGTGTGAAAATCCGGGAATCTCACTAGTAGGAATGGATAAATAATGATATAAATAGCTAGTTGATCCACTAGTTGAGTTGGAATTGAACTCGGGGGTTAGAGCAAATGATGGCGTGAAGGGTGTTCAACCAAAATGAAGAAAGAAGAAGAAGTAGAAGTGGTGAACTTTTTACAACGAATCTTGGAAAAAAGAAGAAAAAAAAAATATAGCCTATGGATTGTTAAGGAGAGGAAAAAAAAAAAAGAGAGAGAGAGAGAGAAAAAGAAAAGTGATCCTCTCACAAAATTCTGGTTTCATTATTTCTGAATTTTTTTTTTTTTTTTATATATGTATTTTAAACAAAGAAACAGAAAGAAACGATTGTATTTACTTGTTTTGTTTGTTTCAGATACTGAAGTGTCTGAGGGAACTACCATGTCTTACTACGATCATCCATTGATTGAGCAATACGGACCAATGGTAGCCCCATTATTGAGTAGCTACAGGGTATAAGTCTTTTTTTTTTTTTAATTTTATATTGTTCTTGAAGAATAATAATAATCGCCCGAGGGGATAAAAAATAGAGAGAGAGAGAGAGAGAATGACACCCACTCAATTAAACAAAGTAAAAAAAGAAACATTTGCAAAAAAGAAAAAAAAAAAAAGACAAAATGGCAAACCATGGTTTTTCCGAGTATTCTCGACTGAAAACTTTCCTCAATGGCTTCGAGTTGCACTAGCGAGGAACGGCACTGTTCTAACACATCACACTATCACTAGTGGGGGATTGTACATGTACATAGTATTGTTTCCAAATTTAAGCACGGAGGAAATTTATTGCAGAATTCATCCAGCTACCTGGGCTTAAAATAGACAGAATCTGGAGTACATATTAGACCCAGCTTTTCCTTTTGTCCTTTTAATAGGTACATACGTCCTACATACACCTATATCTACCATAACATCTAACATCTCTCATATCATCTATACAGATGATGTGGATGGATTGATGGAAATGGAAGGAGCGGGGCCCGATATTCTCCCCTTTTCGTTCCCACTGCTACCAAAAATTCAACAATTAATAAATCAGACATAAAATGTTCCTATTATCCGAAGATTACACAAAATATTAATAAGCGCCAGAAGGTCAATTTTTTAGTTACAAATAATGTTCACGGCAATACTGTTAGCACCTAACCTTTTTTTTTTTTTTTTTTTTTTTTATTTTTCTTTTTCTTTGGGCTTGTTTGTGTTTCACCCGCTACACATGACCTGGCCCATATTCTCAATAGGGAATAATTATCCCATACGTTAATAAAATAAAATAAGATAAATTTGCATGTGTTTGGGTCCCTCACTACCAGTGCTAGCGACCCATGACCACATTCCAAAACCTTCCGGCGGCTGATCAGATAGATAAACACGGTGTATCGATCTGTGATGGTATTATAGAGAAGAATTGACCCGGAGTGGTGTATCTTCAGGATCATCTAATGATCTCCAGGTGGGGGAAACCCTTTGTTCGGTGGAGAACGTGGGGGAAACCAATACACAAAACCCAAGAGCCGAAGACCAAACAAGCACAAAATTAAGTTCTGGGCTGATACTGTCATAAAATGTATACATGTAATTTAATCTATGTAAATGAGTATTGGTAGATGCACTATGTTTTTAATTTAATTTTTTTTTTTAGTGGGTGCTGAGCACAAATTGTTCCTCGCACTTCGAGTGGGGGTGAATCGTTTGTTCATTATGCATACTGTTGGATGGATTATAATTTTTCCTGGCTGCCCCGCCTTTATTTGTGCAAAATTGGTTGTGGAGTGGCTGCAACTTCAAATGTTTTTTTTTTTTTGTTTTAGCCCAAGTTGAGTACGGTCCCCCATTCCCTGACCATATCCATAAAACTGAAATTCTCCCCGATTTCTCGTCGTTTCCATGTTTCAAACATAATTTGTTTCAGTCGCCAGAGATTGTATTTTTCAAATTGTTCAAATTTCCAGAGTTCTTGACATAGCATCTTCAATTTGGTGTCTTGGTTAGTATCAATGTCACATCCACAAACGAGAATCGGCCAGAATGACGGATTGAATTGAACTTGTTTGGTGCGAATGTTGAGTCTGTTCAATTTATCTAGTGCAATCATTGATTCTTCAATATAGTGTTGATACGATTTGATGGGTGATTCTTTGATCAATCGATGGAAATATACAATCATCGCATTATGCATACTGGCCACATTATACCATAGTCCTTCATGCAAGTCCAGGAGAAATGTGAGGTGATCATCCTGATATAGCTGCCAGATTTTATCAATACTGAAATTAAGTAATCGATCCTCTAATTCAGCACAAATTCGGGGGAAATTACGAGGACTGATTTTCCGCTTATTGAAAATGTTCTTGTGGTTGGTCAAATGGATGATCTCATGGAATAGCTGGACCAATTGTCGCGGCATCCCGTACATTAAATAACAACTGTTTAAATCAACAATACAACTGTGATTGGGCATGGGCGTAGGTATTTGAGCAGATTCAGTTGGAATCACCTCTCCATCGTCATAATTATCTCCCATATCCCCACGGTATGAATCATTACGTTTATTGAAACTAACCGTAAATGACATGGGGTTATAATTTTCGCTCATATCATCGGTGATCTGAGGTTTTATCTGTACCGATTGTCGTTTGCTTCGTAACTGGACATTATTATTATTATTATCATCATCATCATCATCTTCGTCTTCATCGTGCTCGTCACCTTCTTCATCACCATCTTCATCTTCACTGTCGTCATCTTCTTCCCCTTCTTCCTCTTCATCACTTCCAATCAAATCATAGTCTTCATTCAAATCCCCGTAATTCACCTTCTCATCTCCTTTAGATATGGCATAATTGGAAAAATTAATCGACTGAGTACTGGAGTAGAAAATATTCATGATTCTAAACACATTAATCAAATATTTGACTAGTCCGATCATCTTACCATTTTCTTTTGATTTGAAATTATGTTTAACAATATAATCCCCAATTGCATACAAAAGTTCATAATTCTCGAACACCCCGAAATAATTATCAATCTGAATCATCAAGATTATCATCAATAACATCAATAAATTATAATTCTCGTAATTCGAAAATTTAACCACATTGATATCGTATTCATCCAAATGATAATCCACAATTCGAATCGCCAATTTTCTCAATTCAATGCTGGCTCGTAAATAATCATTCATTTGATAACTATCATCTTCATTTCTAACCTTCGTTGTTAAACTCTTTGACTTCTTAAACATGGTTAATGAAAATACCAAATATAGTATCGTCATCTTAATACTATTAATAAGTTCCTCCTTCAGATAATCATCTTCATCTTCATCATCTTCGTCATCATGGTTACCTTTACCGATATTGATCTTATCCCATCGATTTTTATCCTCACAAATATACTCACACAAAATATTCTGAATAAATGGTTTCACCAAATTATCCCAGTAATTGTGATGATAATTGACTTTTATAAAACTGAAAATATCCGACGTGAATTCTCTCATCATCATGGGTAGGAGATTAGTTAATGATATGGATTCGGATTCAAACTTGACAAATTTTTCAATCACCCCTCGATTGGCATTCCAATCATCACTATCAATATTGGGGAAAAATTTTGGATATAAAATATGAAACATATTTTGTTCATTAAATTCATAATCGGGTCCCTTGATGGCCAAAATCGTTAGTTTGGCACTATCCAACAAATTATAATGAACGTACGAATTATCGGTCTTGGAAAAAATAAGACTGGTTTTAGGAGCTCGTGATGCCACCACCAATTTCTGTTTATTAGAAGGTTTGGCATGCGATTTCGGTGGTGTTTGAATAGGTTCTGTAAGTTCCGATTGAGTAGGTACTTTAGTTCGTGGTTTTTTATTAGACTCGGTTTCTACCCCGACTTTTCTTTTGGTTCGACCGGTAAAACTGAAAACACCAAACGGGCCAATCGTAAATTCATCCCCTTGCTTTGAATTAACTTTATAATCTAGTTTATCAACCACCTCATTTAATTGAATATATGTATCGTATTTCATCCGCGATGGGAACTTCACCAATTCAACATTTCGTCTTTGAAATTTGGAGGTGCTGCCAGTAGTGGTGATAACATTATTGGCATTATTGTCGGTTTCTTCACTTAATGAACCATCTTTTAAACTTTTGACAACAAGTGTATTAGTGGTAGGATGCGTTGTTAGTGGATCCGTCCATCCAAGAACAATATCGTATCCACCACATTCTAATTTGGCCTTAACACACCGTTGACATCGAGGTCGAGTCAAATCACACTTAACTTTCCGGGCTCGACATGTAGTACATCCTGTAAAACTTCGTGTTTTCCGGGCCATAGGTGCATTTATGAATTGAAAGTTTGAATGACTTTAATACCAAGATTAACACTTGGAATTGTATAAGGGGTACAAGTTTGGTGGGAATATATGTTTAAGCCTGTCACTTTTTTTAACGTCTTCTTCTTCTCTTTATTTTTTTTTTTTTAGCAGTAAATGAGATCGGTTACGGTTTCTGTATCGATGCTACCTTGAGAATGTTTGTGGTCTACCTAATGCAAACAAAATGAATATGTAAATGAAAGGAGTTGGTCCCTGTTTTAAAATTGAGTTAAGACCAACTAGTTATTTTGCAAAAATTTGAAAACTTCAAGTTAACTTGAATCACGAAGAGATGAGAGTGATTTGGATCAGTTTATATTTTTTCTTAAACGGTTAATCAGATGGGTTCCAATGATGTGGGTGAAGACTCAGGCGATTCAAAAACGGATAACACAAGCGAGCTCAAAAAAAAAAAAAAAAAAAAAAAAAAAAAAAAAAAAAAAAAAAAAAAAAAAAAAAAAAAAAAAAAAAAAAAAAAAAAAAAAAAAAAAAAAAAATGAAAAGTAAGAAAAAATAGTAATAAAAATGAAAAGAATTAGTAAAAAAAGACCCAAACTTACAATATTTGGTGCGCATAGAATTTATTTAGTAAAATTAAGACATGGAGACTATAATGATACGCGAAGAATATATAGACATTAAATTCCTGATAAGAAACGCTACGATTAACGTTTTATCAGCCATCTTTTCTTTCCCCAATAATTAAAGTCAATTGTAATGTCAACAGCGCCTGTGTACCCTGATCTTCCTATGCAGCTTCGAGCTTCCAACGAGTTTGATCCTCAAATCCCCAAAATCCTTCCGCACGATAAAGTTTATTCAATTCAAGTAGGATATAAATTATTTAGATTGAGTGGTGCTTCATTATCTTCGGATGCCCCATCATACTTCACCAAGTTTTTCACCCAGGAAGATAATGAGGATAAGATTCTATTCATTGATCGTAATCCCAATATTTTCGAAAAAATTTATAACCATTTACAAGGTTATCATATAAATGTGGAGACTGCCTATGACTTTGTTCATGTTTGGCTGGATAGTTATTACTTCGGATTGAAAAGATTACAAGATCAATTGAGTAATGAGGACATATTTGCTACCATTGGGAATGAATCTTTTAAGATTCCAAAGTCCTTACTCATACATACGGGCAATTATCCCAATTTTTTCCTGATTAATTATGATACTCTATTAACTGATAACTTGAGAATAATTGAGTTGAAAGAAATGCTAAGACCTCCTCCTCAACAACCAGCCACCGTTAGTAATCGATCCCCCAAGTTATTCAGTGACTTATTGGAAATTTTGAAAGGAAACACAACCGTGATTAAGGATGATGAGCATCGAAAATTGTTAATTAAAGAATGTAAATATTATCGATTCTTAGAATTGGAACAACGTATAGTCAAGCATAAGGTTCAGTATGATCCAATAACTGGTCAACAAGAGATAATACTTGATTTATTTAATATCTCCCCAAAAGGAATACTAAAACAATCATATTCAAATGAAATCGAACTCCCAGTATTATACTCAAGACCTCAAGTTCGAGAACCTAAGAGAAATCTTATATTCCAACTTAATAACGACCCATTCAATCCAAATATCAAATTAGTGGTCAATAAAACTGACCAAATTTGTATGCTCCAACTTCAGGGGGAAATCAGATCTAAATTTTTACAAGTTTTCAAAAACATTTCTGCACATTTCATGGAAGATGCTTCCAACAACCCCAAAACAATGGTTTTCACAGGCTTGAAAGATTCAAAAGCTATTATTAATGGTCTTAACATGAAACCTGATTGGTGCTTCAGCTTGTTTGGCCTTAGCCCTAACAATAAAACCAATGATAAAGGAGACAGGTCTCCTGAACTGGATGAGCCAGTACATAAAATGAGAAAACTTTCAAGTTCGAGTAAGGTCAATTCGATAGAAAGCACCAGTGACTTAACCGACACTCCTAACCTGGAATCCAGACCAGCCCCCGAGATTATTGAAATAAAGTTGATAAAATCATTATGGAGAGTATTATTACGGGGACCCCACGCTAGATTACACGCGGTGTTCTTGGAAGGAGTTACTAATCATAGCGCATACATTAGAGATAATGTTGAATTTTTATGATACTTTGTTTCTAATCTACAAACCAAACACTAGTATAGTAATATAATAATAATTTAATAATATTAGTAATAAAAATAAGTTACTATATGAGGACAATAACATTAATCATAAGGCTTTTCTAAGTTTTTTTTTCTTTGTCGTTACTCTTTCATCTATTAGCAAAGACCACTCATTTGATTACATGACAATAGATGGACGACGAATCAAATATTCGGGCTTAACGTAGTGGTAGTCGTTAACGATGATCTTGAATTCATCAGTGGCTGGGTTATACTTTTCAATCTCGAAACTTGACAAATCACTAACCACAATATCAGCACCAGAATCTTTGATCTTATCTGGATCATAAGTACTGCAAATACCAACAATCATGGCACCGGCATCTCTACCAGCTTTAATACCAGCAGGTGCATCTTCAAAAACAACAACCTTCTTATGAGGAGCATCATAACCTAAGGTTTCTCTGGCAGATTGATACCCCATTGGGTGTGGTTTACCCTGAGTGACTTCTTCAGCCGTAATAAAGCAATCTGGTTTTTCAATTGTTAATAATTTCAACCATTTAGAAGCCAATGGTAAAGTACCAGAAGTGATAATGGCCCATCTTTGATGTTTATTGTCAGTTTCGGTTCTAGACAAGTCATCAAATCTTTTCACAAGTTCAACGGCACCAGGAATTGGTTTAGCAAATTCACCAAAAGAATCGGGGATACTACCTTCCCAATCTGCGACCTGTTTTTCATCAGCATCATCGGGAGACCATTTGGCAATGACATCATATGTACGACAACCATGGGAAGTTTTGATAATTTCTTCTGGGTTTACGTGAGGTCTGGTTTCAGCAAAATGTCTCCAAAATTCACTAATGGCACCAGTAGAATTGACCAAAGTACCATCACAATCAAAAAGAGCCGCGTGAACATAAAAGATAGCAGGCTTTTTAGGGGCTGGATTTAAATGAGTAACCATTGTTATTGTAGTTAAGATCTATTAGAGATGATGGGTAGAGAGAATTGTCCACTATGAAGTTGTTGGGATTTCTTCATATATATAGTTAGATACTGCTTGATAATGAGGCATTTAATCAGCAATGATAGTCAGTACCGTGGTATAGAAGAACTAGACCCGCAGACAGCAATGTCAACTAAAAAAAGAACATAAAACGAAAATAATGGAATTTTGAAGAAAGAAAAAGAAATGGATGTGACATTAACGCAACATTAAAACGGTCAAAGAGTCACTGAAAATTGCATGAGTAGACACCAAACAAAGTAACTCCTTCTAACTTTGTGAGTACAAAACAATATTGTAGCCCCAGTCATCAATGCCAATCCTCCTATATTCGGCAGATTCCCGAAGAATTACAGATCTTAGGTTAATACCTGAAAAACTATAAAAATATATTACTATGACAGAAGAGTTAGTACAAATGGCTAATTAGAGTAAAGCGTACAGCAAAATTGCTGCTAAATGCTCATGATTTTTTTATTTTTCGCTTGTTGTCGGTTTGAGGGAAACAAAGTGAAAGCAAAAAAAAAAAAAAAGCAGCAATACAGAAGATACAGGACATCGATTACATAATCGCCCATACTGAATGTGAAAAGGGCCAACTACAACGGTGAATTGTGAATTGGGAAAAGATTACGGGCTAGATAATTGAAAAATCTGACGTATCCCTTACGCTTCGATCTAATAGCCGTAGGCAGAAGAAAGGGTGGAGGTTGGTCGAATCACGAGTGCATGACTGCCGGTCCCTATACTTGATAGAAAATACAAGGAGCTTGCAACCATCAGTATTGAACCCGATTACAATATCAGCAGTCCCATTAGTCCGGCAATAATAATATGAGTGCTGTTTCAATATCAGGTCAAACTCTACTCTAATACAGCTATGGAGGAGCCCCCTAGAGATGGTTTGTCCCTTGGTAAGATTTTGGCTCGATACAAAGTTATCATGGGGCCCTCAATTGATTCTTATTGTATTATAAGTTATATATACGAGCTCTAATATTTCAATTCTATCGGTAGATGCTCGTTAGACTGAGCTAACAAACTTATCTAAATTATCCAATGACTCTTTAATGTACCTGTGAATCGTTTCCGGAGGTATAGTTGATACAGCGTCGACCATTCTTGATGCAATGTTATCATCTGGTTGCCCACTTTTTCTTTTCTTGCCGATAGGCGTTTTACAGACTTCTCTACTTACCCGTTTGATAATTTCGGGCCATAGCTGTTCTAAAGGGTTGAAGTCCGGAGAATTCAGTGGCAAACGTTGGACTGATATTCCGGCGTCGGTTAGCTGCTCTAAAAATCTTTCTTCGAGTTGTTCTTTAGAACGGATAATAAGTACCACTTTTTCTTCTGTGTCCGTCTGCTTGACCTGCCCAACCACTGTCTTGACAAATTCATTTACACCATGTACAATATTAGGTTCAGTAAATCGAGGCTTAAAGCCTTCGAGTAGAGGAAGATTAAGACTTAGATTTATAACTGAGTTGTTTCGAATAGCGCAAATAAAATTGATGGATCTTGGTTTGGAAGCTGATTTCGTTGTTTGTTTGGATCTATTTGCTATAGAACTCACATTATAATGAGTGATGGTGGCTTCATCTATGAACACACAGTTTTTGTGATATTGCAAGTTAGATCTAAACACCTTTGCTGCAAAAGCCAATCTTGCGATGAGGAAAGACTCATTATTGTCAAGTTTCGTCTCTCTTTCTGCTAATATGAAAACTTGACACGCTTCATTTTTCACGTATTCCTGAATGGTTTTTCGTGTAACAACTAGATTTTTACTAAAATCTTCCTGTAAAGATTGTATTAAATCCTCGAAATTTGATTCTGGGGTTCTCTCAGTAAATTTCAATATCAGTTCTTTATATTCTTTTGGAATTTCTGTGGGTTTTGGGAGTCTTCCTCTTTTTTGATTCAAGGGAATTTCACCACTTTCTTCAAACCTTCTGATCCACCCCCTTGCGGTAGTCACATCAATCTTTAATTTGGTGGCTATTTCAGGTACTAAAGACTTATCTAGATCTTGCTCATACCTATTAAAAAACTCTCGGATTTGAGAATCCCTGTAAACCAAGCTAATATGCTTCGCTCTGGTCTTTTTTTCATTTTCATTAGCAGCCATTAGCAGGGCACTATAGTTTTCATCAACACTAGAAATTTCCATATTTTCGGCAAATTGATCAATATGCCTTTGTTGTTGCTCTCAAAAGTAAGTCAAATCTGATGAAGTACTATAATCTGTGTCGTTGTCGAATCTATTTCAAGAAAAGAAAAAAAAACACATAGGGAGTCGATATCTATAACTCCATCATTTTAAGTAATTTCGCAACTTCGTCATGACAACGGAAATGTTAACTATGTTCCTTCCGAGCCCTAGTCTGACTTCTTGTTTTGCCCCCTTGTGTTAACCCCTTCTGTTTAATACTTCATTATGTTGACCCCTTGTGTTGACTACTTGTTTTATAACAGGGGAAAACAATATTAAGTCTGAGCACATTCAATACTGTAGTCACCGTTTAACTCACTTGAATATTTTATGATAACACACTTATCATTATGACAACATCTGGAGCAGTTAAATGCATCAGATTTCTCATCGAGAGATGTCAGGGATCAATGCTTAGATGAAGGCGATTTCCTTATTCCAACATCCTCTCAATCCATTAATACCGTGAGTAGTAGTTCAAAACAGAAACTTTGGGAGATCAAAGTGAGTTACCTCTTTATTCCGTTGGAACTTTTGAGGTACGGGGGTTTAAGTCCCTCCCCAGACCCAGCGGAAGATGTATCCTCTAAGATCATTGAAAATAATGAACACTATGAAATTTTTTTTTTTTGACAACCATTACAAAAGAAGAACCAGGGCACGTGGATGAAGCTGAATATGTATGGAGTGCTTTCCAGGACTTAAGCTTGAATGTTAATCCCAGAACATACCGAAATAGCTATTTAAAAGAAAAGGTACAAGATGTTGTGGAAGCTCATTCTAATGTAGGCTGTAACCCTGCATTATTGGCTTCTATGTATAGAGCGAAGGGTAGAACTGCTTACGAGTGCACTCAACTACTCGATAGCAGAACTCTAGAGACGGAAAGCAGAAGCTAGATATAGCGTAACTCGGTGCTTTCATATAAGGTTGAATCGTCGGAAAAATTAAAAAAAACGAGTATGGATTAGAAGTTGGCAAATCAGCTGTGAATACATCCTTGAAAAAGAATTTGGATCTATCTTACACCACAAGGGAGCCATTTGCTAGGAAACCCATCCACCGACATGCTCATTTGCTACAGATGGTAGGAAATTGTATGGGAATTTAGAATTATGATTATAATGAGCTCCTCTTTGACCTTGGATACGTTGTTCTACATATTCTTCATTAGAATATTACGCTCCATATAGATACTTACATCAGCCACGATAATAACGTATCAGAAACCATAAATTTGCTTTAAGAAGATCCTCGAGTTTGTCAATCAAAAAGAAATTCATAAATCAATCTAGCCGTGAGTGAGCCATGTAAATGGGAGCAAAGACGTAACTTTTTGTGCAATGAAGTAGAAAGTTTTTACATTGTAATTATTGGCAGCTTTTTGTAAGAACAGGCACGTCAACCTTTCTTATTAAAAATAGAACCAGACAGCAAGTGAAGCCAAATTCCACAAAACTCTCGATTGTTAACTAACCGAAAAGTGTTACATGGTAATAAGGAGTAGAATTACACCTGATTATCTAAGCTAGGACGCTAGGTTACATCTATGCTCGCAAAAACAAAAACACTCAGCACAAATATTGAATAAATTCATAAAGCGAATGCGTGAATGAGTGATATCAAGCATTTCACATCCCTGGTTTTAAATTACAAGGGGTATTCATGATGAAACTTTCTGAAAATGCACAAAATGAGAGCCCCTGTGTTGTTATTACTGCCAGCAAACAAAGATCTTAGAAGTAATAAAAACAAAAAAAAGACAAACTTGAGTCTAGCTACTGGGTCCCCAACCAAGTTAAATTAACAAGTGTGTACCAGGGTGAATTTCACCTGATTATATAGGGAAGAGTTGATGTCTAATTAAGAATGTCCCTTATTGATGCTTGATGTATTATGCATGCTTCCTCATCATCTTATGATTCGGCTTTAATCGTGCGCCGTAAACATGTAAGTGAAATCAGATCTGCAAGTCTCACACGACATGAAGACCTAATTCGAGACCCTTTTCTCATCTTGAATGTTCTTGGCTTTCCATTTATTTTTAATTCAGATTTAAAGATTTGTATACAGTGGAAATATATTTCATATTATAAACAACAAGAAACAATTGGGACGGCTTCTTTGAAACAACAAAATTTCCTCAAGGGTTCTTAAACACTACTTAAAGGAGAAAATCGATGAACTTACTATTGTTCTGCCTACGTCTATTGTAGTCCGGCTCTTGTATTGTCGCGCTTATAAAGAACCCTTTCTTTATTGATTGCTATGAGTGCGGAACTCTTTTATTGTCTTGTGAACATTATTTTGTTTCTCCTTCTTGTAATAAACTTAAACTCTCAGATCATTCCTGGAGAGGGAACTAGAATAACAAATTCAGATATGTCAAGTCCAAGGTTAGGGTTAATTACTTATTGTGGATTTAGACGCAATAGAAGAAGCTTAAGTATCGAGAAATATACGTTTATGGATGAAAAAGGAAAGTTGCTGCAACAATTGCGCCTGCATATTTTTTAATTTATTTTTTAGTTTAGCACCTTATGCTTATTCAAGAAAAAAAAAAAAAAAAAAAAGATCTCGAGTGAAAAAAATATTGCAAAAAGAAAAAGAAAAACAAAATAGAGATCTTCCACTTTATAAGTTAAAGGTGAAAAAAGAAAAACAAAATAGAGATCTTCCACTTTATAAGTTAAAGGTGAAAAAAGAAAAACAAAATAGAGATCTTCCACTTTAGAAATCAAAGGCGAAAAAGGTAAGCTTAATTTACAAATCGCGATTCATAATAATAAAATATTATTGCATAAGTCTATGTAAGATACACAACGAAAACTTTTTGGTAAGAAAAAGAAAAGTAGCTGAACCTTTTCAGGTTAGTATCAACGAGAATGAATAGAAATAATAATAAGTTAAGCGGAAAGAAAGGAGAAAATAAAAGACAAAACAAAAAAAAAACAAAAAAAATCCAAGCACAGATCAACTAGCTTAGATTTCGAAAACAGCAAATGATGGAGCATGGTCACTAATGTAGTAGCCATCATAAGTACCATTGATGACTTTATACTCCACGAGTTTCAAATTGCTGTCACTATTTTTCTTGAAGAAAATGTAATCAATGACGGCGTTGTAATCAATGGTGAAAGCTTTATTTTGGCCAAGCTTACTACCAGAGTAGGCTTTGTTGGCATCGGTGAATTCACCAGTAATGACTTTGTAAGCGGGCTCAGTATCTTGAGCATTCAAGTCCCCGGAGAAGAAAACAGCTTCTGAATCACCTAAAGAGTTAACGATCTTAATAATTTCTTTAGCCGAGTTGGTTCTAGCTTCTTCACTGGCGAAATCGAAATGGGTATTCAAGTAGTGGAATTGTTTATTGGTAGAACTTTGAACAAAAGTGGTAACGGTCACAATTCTATTATATTTGGCACCCCAAGATTTGGATGGACTGTTAGGAGTATCACTTAACCAGTAAGTTTTCTTATTTTTCAATTCAAATTCTTTTTTGTTATAAAGAATAGGGTTCATTTCATTATCACTACCATTGGTACCACGAGGGATACCATAGTGGGTCCAGTCATTTCCCAAACCATTTAAGATATCGGTCAATTGATGTTTAATAACTTCTTGTAAACCAATTAAGGTGGGATATTGAGAGGTACGACTCTTGATGGCATGAATGACCCCTTCTTTTCTGACAGACCAAGGTTTTTCACCTTGTTCTAACTTGTTTGGATTAGCATCATTTTTAATATTGAATTCAAACACTTGAACATTGTCACCACCATCTCTTTTCACGATAGAATTGGAGATCATTTGAGGAGCGTTTTGGGTGATCAAGTTAATCGATATAGCACACACAAATAAGATCCCAAAGAATATTGTGATTGGGTATTTGAAGCGATTGATGAACTTGCCATTTTCTGCGCCTAGGGAAACCATGTTGAAGTTTGTTATTAGGTGGGGGTATATTAGGAAGGGATATGAAAGTGATGATTTCTAGAGATAAAAAAAGAGAAAATGAAAAAAAGAAAAACAACTCGAATGACAAGAAATCTGTCACTATTTATATTGATCGAATAGAAAGGAAAAGTATGAATAACATAAAGAGATATACACAGAAAAGGTCCACATGACAGCTAAACACACTCATGGAAATGTCAAAAATCCCAGGAAATAATGGAAAGAGTTCCGTAATGGGCGTCCGAGAACAAAGCTTCTCGGATACTGTCTGTGAAAAAATAATTTCTTTTTGTTTGTGGTTGTTGCTTGAATGAATGAACGTGAGTGAAAGTGGGTTGGGATAAGGGACACATTGGAAAAAGAGTTACCCAGGTGGGTTGGTGAAGCAACGGAGAAGAAGCATAGATTAGAGAACAATATTACCTTGAACCTTGACAATTGGAGCTAAGAATAATAAGCGGAAAAGAAATTAAAAATACAAAAAATAAATCAGAATAAAGGAAGGGCTCCAAAAAAAAAAAAAAAAACATGAAGAAAATAAATTGTTAAGACTAAAACCCAAAAGGGTCCCATGACTTCTTGCAACTATTTGATTTTGATGAGTTGGGAAACCGTGTTCAATTAATCATGTTCCAAGGTTAGTAGCATCGATTGAAGGTAGTTTGATGAATTGACTTAATTTGATACATACTACCGCAACCGCCTCCTTCAACAAGGAGGCTTGTTTTAAGCCTTGACGGACTTAATGAGAGACTTACAATTTCAGTATAGACTATTAGAATAACAAGAATATAATCATTTTAGGACACAACTCGTGTTCCTTCAAAATAGCAATTATTGGTGGACAACACGAAGTGAATATAACTACAACATATTTTTTTTGTTTTTTTTTTCTTTATTAATTTTTTTTTGTTTATTTACGGTTTTGTTCCCTTATCATTTGCAGTCTATTATTTGTTCTTATTATTTGTTCTTATTATTACTTTTTTATTTTTCTTTTTTAGTGCTGCGTGTTGTGATTCTGTACAATTTCCATCTTACTGTGCTTTTTTTTTCTTCTTCTCTGTTTAATCGATGTCTATTAATGAAACCCGTCCATAATAAGGCTGTTCTCATTGATTCTTATTTAAAGGGTTAAATTTTTTATAGGGCTATTTACTAAGAACAGTATGAAAGAATTTTATTGTAAAAATTTTACTTCCTTAGTACCGAAGAAATCGCACGCGTGCACGTCAGCAGCATTGAAGTGCTTGTTTTATCAAGGCTTATTTGTCCATTATTACCTGAGCTATGAACACAGGGGGGTTGTGGATATCAACTAGCCATTGACCAATGAGCGTTGTGGATAGTGGGGACCGTGGGCCCAAGTGAGAAGTGACTACTTGACAATTGTGCAACTTACAAGTACAAAGAGTGGAAACTAAACTCAAATAAACAGGAAAGAAAAAGAAATCAATTGTTCTTTCTTCATTCTTGGTACTATTTTTTTGCAAACGAAACCGTAACGACTTTTCGTTGTGATTTCCGATACAGGATCAAAATACGTTGGACTATTTCGAGAATCAGCCATTTTGATCACAGCTGTAAACGTTCAAGTCGCCAGAGGTTATAGCCATATAGAAAGAGGCAATTACTCCGCAAGCACATGGGTAGCAGTAGTAAACCCGGAGATCATGCCCATTCCAGGTCCGTTGCAAAAATAAGCCATTATTAGATATAGCATTCTCCCCTGATGAAAAGACCTGAATCTCAGTTTGACATGTGCACCCAATTTGTGTACTTGACAAAAAAAAAAAAAAATAATAATAACAAAAAAACTTCCAACTAACCCCCTTCTCGATCCTTGTAGCATCCCATAAAGTAAACTAAGTGTCACAAAGGATAGTCTTGTTGTTGACCCTCCATCTCGATTCAAGGTAGTCGCACTCGTCATACTATAATAAACCCAAGAAGGGAAACTTCTCCTACCAGGGCCACAACCATTATGCAGAGTAAACGTGTTTAATGGTGACACAATTCCATGATAACTTATAACTTGCCTATTACAATGGATTTAACCCAAATCAAAGTCGAAATCAACGTGTGTTGCTACATCAAAATACACATACGATAATACGATCCAAGTATTAAAAAAAAAAAAAAAGCAAAAAAAAAAAAGACCTGAAAGACCCACATGGGTCAATTGTTTGATCCGCACAACTAACTTGTTATCATCGACACAATTCGGCCAATTTACCCCTGATCCCGTCAATTCCTTTCTACCCGTCGATTCTGAACTCCTCCTGTCATTCTCGAAATACGGATCAGATGTAGGTGGTGCAAGCGCATGTACGCTGATGTACATCATTTAACCCTATTTCGGAAAGCTGCTCAACAATTGCGTATAAAGTTTGGGCTGCAAGTTGCAAACGATGCCTTCACGCCCGATAAAATTGTGTAATTCAGGTTTACCCCAACAATGAATGAATTAGAACCTATTAATATATTGCTCAAGCTTATGAGTTCGGTCAATTGATGGGTTAAGTGTTGTAGTCATCACTTGATGATGATTTTACTGCCTACGTTGTTGTGGCGATAGCGCACGGGGTCTACTGTCGTTCCATTTATTTTTTTTGTGTTTTTTTTTTCCTTTTTTTTTTTTGCACTCATTTTGCATTCACGGAGAAACTCAAAACCTGAGTTCTCTCGATTAGCAGCTCGAATGACAGCAATTCAATAAATTGATTGCTCGGTTAGCCTTATTGCTAGTGAATAACGAATTGAAATGATCATACAATAATTGAGAATACAATAAAATCAATAGAGCATAGCTTAAAGAAAAATAAGCACACAAATGCAGGTGTCAAGCTCCCTGACATACTTTTCACTCACAGTCTAATCGGCCGTTTTCTATCAATTGATTTTATGGTCAATTGGCAAACTTGACGAGTGAACGTCAATTACTAGATATCGTCCTTTCATTAACCGAGTCTATAAATAACTAAACGTAACCTATATTATGATCAAGCCTTGATCAATTTTAAGCCTGCGAATTTTATTCGTGAAATAGTGGCACAACTTGTGGCTAAAAGTGAGCAAATCATCACAAATATTACCATATGATCATATCCAGCAAGTTTGCCGCTTGATACAAGGGCGCCACCAATCACAATACCAAATAAATCCCCAAAACTAAGCACAAAAAATGCAGTACCACATCTTTTACCGAAATCTTTGGTTCTACTAATAACCCCAATACAAGTTGGAGTTAACAGAAGAAATGAGCCCGACAGAAACCCATAAACTGCTGAAAAAGCGTATAGTCCTCCAGTAGTATGACCAATGGGATGAGGAAACCATATCACCAAAAATGCTAGCGAACTTAATATACTAATACCACATAATACATTAAATGCTCCAAGTTTATCGGCCAAATATCCGGGTAATAATCTCCCCGGGATTGAAAGTGAATTAAACACAGTAAGCAACAAATATGAATTGGATTCGGGGAATCCAGCTGCCACCGCGTATGAAGGTAAATAAGTCATCGTGATTAGAAACGCAAACCCATTCCCTAATAGTGAAATCACTAACATGGTAAATACGGGATCTCTGAAAACAGTGATATCAATCGATTTTAAAATCTCCCATACGATATTTTCCTTCGTATCTGAAGGTTGTCTATCATGAAATACATGTCTTCTATCAGTCACCATTAACCAACCACACATTAATAATGCAAAACAAATAAACCCACCAATTCGAATTGTCCAACCGAATCCAACTTTACCGAATAATGACCTGAATACAAGAGGCATTACCACACCTCCAATTGCACCTCCAATGTATGCCAACCCAACGGCCTGCCCTCTCCGACGATAGAAAAAATGACTTATAGTGGCCACAAATGGACCAAATGTGAATGCATTACCTAATCCTCCCACGATGGAAAAGCTTAGTATAAATTGATACATTTCTTTCAGTACGGACATGCACATTATTCCAATCACAAATAAAACGATTCCAAATAATATCGGCATCTTGGCCCCTAATCTATCAAATACGGGACCCAGAATAATGGTCATACCAAAACCCATGAAATTATATAGTGAAAAAATCCAGGCGACTGTGGAAGTAGGTAGATCCGGTAAAATATGTTCTTTAACATAATTTTCAGTGACTCCAACTGAATTCACAAATGCTAAGGAGCCAGTAAGCCCAAGAAATGAGCCTAGTAGCACCAACCAAGCGCGTAAACCACCTTCGGGGAACAATGTTGGATCATCTAGTAGAGAGTCAGGACCATTGGGATCACCTGTTTCAGGGTGCTCTTTGTCAAGAGATTCACGCTTAAACTCTTGTTCATCATTACTGTAAGAATTTTCACTGTCGAGCTTCTCCTGATTTTGACCGTCTCTACTCATTGACTGTCTTTCATTTTGGTGATAAGTGGTCTGAATTTGTGAGCTTGTACTATTCTGATACGTTTTTTCTACTTGGGGCAAGGAACCTTCATCGTTATGCTGAAAATGGTTTATTTTTGTTGATCCTGTCATAACTCACGATCATCGATCTCGATCTCTATGCTGTGTATGACCTTTTTAAAATGCAAACTTCTACCTCTTTCTTCAACGTTGTCGACTCAGATGCAAATGGACAATCTTTGTAAAGTAAATATTAGAAAAAGAAAGAGATAGGGAATAGAATTGTATCCTTTTTTTTTTTTTTTCTTTTCTTTTTTTGACATAAACGGTACAGTTGCATTGCCATTCCGCTATTGACTTTTCAATGAGCGGATCTCGCAAAACAAGACCGAAAAGAACAAAAAATTCGCATTGGGTAAATATGGCATGGAATCATTTTACGAGTACGGCATCGAGCATCTTACGATCGGATCCTTCAATCACACATGATTGGGTTCCCGTTCATACCCATTTGACATCAACTTTTTGTCGTCATACATGAGCGTGATCTCCACATTATTGGGATCAGAGACGGAAGTACTTAGGTGGAAGCCGTATGATATTAGCGATCGTGCTTGTAAAGATGTCAGAAGCAAAATAGTCGTACATACGTCTTATAAAATTAAATATCACAATGAGTTTACTCATGTCTTTGTTGTACTGCTTGATGTCTTTTATCACAAGTTTTATCCATTTATCTCAATTTATGTGAAAATATCATACAAAAATCGTTAAAAATAATACAAATTTTGAAAAATATAGAATAAGCTCAAAAGTAGAGGAAAAAGGACCAACCAGATTCCTAACATACTATCATATGACTCTTCAAGTTAATTCACCCTCCCATAGACTTAAAATATATGGATCCACCGTTTATCTCATTCTAAGTGAGGTAGTAAAAAATGTACGGAGGTTTATAAATTACCTGCACATAAACATACACTAAACTGTAAAAGAAAGGAATCTAACAAAAGTGAGAAAAATGAGTAAGAATTTGCAGTTTACAGAGAGTCAGTTCGGTAACTTCCCTCAATCAAAAGAAAAATTCAAGAACTGGCAGATATAAGGGCTATCGTTATTTAATCTTCAGTAATCTAAGTTAACCCGATTATCTTGCATCCCACATCAATAGCTCGTCAGCTTAATATATTTAGTGGGCCTCTCTTTTTTTTTTTCCCCCCCCCATTTCCTGCTTGGTTACCACTGTTGTATATTTATCGTGTGAACTTATATTCAAAGCAGCTTAAGAAGAAATCAAAATGCCAGTTACCAAATCTCTTGTCTTGGCCTCTTTATTGACCGTTGGGGGTTATATGGTATTCAATGGCTCTGGTGAATCATTCAATGTGGGTGAATTCCTAGAATCTACCTCTCCTTACTTATGGGCCAATCTTGGTATTGCTTTTTGTATTGGTTTATCTGTCATTGGTGCCGCTTGGGGGATTTTCATCACTGGTTCTTCCATCATTGGTGCCGGTATCAAAGCTCCAAGAATCACCACCAAAAATTTAATTTCGATTATTTTCTGTGAAGTTGTTGCCATTTATGGTTTGATTATGGCCATTGTGTTCTCCGCCAAATTGGTGGATATTCCTCAAACCCAATTATTTACCAAAGAAAATATGTACACTGGTTACTCCTTATTTTGGGCTGGTATAACCGTTGGTGTATCCAATTTGATTTGTGGTGTGGCAGTTGGTGTAACTGGTTCTACTGCTGCCATCAGTGATGCAGCTGACTCTTCCTTATTCGTCAAGATTTTAGTCATAGAGATTTTTGGTTCCGTGTTGGGGTTGTTTGGTTTAATTGTTGGTTTATTAATGGCTGGTAAAGCTAAAGAATTCCTGTAGTTCATTTCTGCATTTTTTTATTTTGAAATTTCTTCCAATAAGCAAATGATAAATCCTGGTTGACCATTCCTAACAAACCGTATCTTCCCTCGTTCAAATGTTCTTACCATTCTGTGAGCGAATATGTCTTGATTCAAGCGAAAATAACCACAATAATAACAACTCAAAAACAAAAAACAAAAGACAAAAACTAGTTCATTTCCATTTTTTTTTTTATTGCTTTTCGTTACTTTATTATATTTGATATTCGTTAAGTAATAATTAGCTTTCCAATTCTATAGATAGTATAATTTTACATCCTACGCTTCGTTAAATCTACGATCACTGTAATTTATTTTCAGACTTTTTTTTTCTTGTTTGTATTTATTTGGTATGTATATATGTATTAAGAACTGGAAACTAATTAATTATCAACTTCCATATACTCTGGGTTCTTCTTTAAGATTACAACCCCTTCCAAGGAATGAGTTAAACTTATCCATTCTTCATTATTTTCAAGCTCTGCACGTTCCCCATAACTCAACAACACCGGTGTGGATTGAGTGACCCAACCAGTAATAGTCTTAGGTTTACCAGCTTGACCAACAACATCAACAGCTTGACCAACACGGACATTAACTTTGATTGGATTGAGTTCCTCATCCACGGTAATTAACATACGAGGTTTGATAGCAGGAGTTAAGTAGTATAATAATTGATGGGTGGTCTCAGAGTTAGAGTCATTCAATATGAACAATTTAGGATCTAAGAGAGAAACGGCTATTGTTAATAAAGAAGCCAAGGAAACTTTGGATAAAATACTTCTTTCACTGTTGAATGGACTTAAACTTTGAGTACCTTTACCCAAATGTAAGATACCTTGAGCGATTCTTACCATGAACAATGAATCGGGTGATTTTATGTAATAAGAGGCCAATTGTCTTAATAATTGGGCCAATCTAGCATTATTGGTACCAGCACCAACTAAACCCATTGCATAAATAGCGTTTTGTGCCACTTCCAAATCAGGGTCATGGGAATAACGAGATAAGGTATCGAATACCTTCATTTGTGGATAGGAAGTAGATACAAGACCCATGGCTAATGGGACCGCTCTACGGATTAATGAGTTACCGTAGTGCATCAAATGAGAGAAGTGACGCAATGACATATCTTGGCCAATATCTTCACCCATGGCAATTAGAGCAAGACCTAAAACGGCAAAACCTTGGTATAAGTCTTCTTCTTCCTCTTCTTCGTCCTCTTCGTCTTCCTCAGCAGCATCATCTTTAGCTTCTTCCTTTGGTTTGGTATCCTTGGTTGCTTCAGCATCTTCCATTTCAACATCAGCACCAGAAGAAGAAGCGGCAGCAGCCGCATCTTCAGCTTCAGGGGCATCAGTAGCTTCAGAAGATTTTTCATGCTTGAGTTGGTCTTCTTCACTCTGTTCCAATTTCTTTTCTTCAGCCAATTGATCCTTTGGTTTGGCAGTACACATTTGTAATAAGGCTTGTATTTGTAAAACATTACCTGTACCAGCATAGGCACAGATGTTTACCAACACTTTCAAAGTTTTACTTATAGGATGTTCAATAGCATCAATGGTTTCCAACACATCTTCAACGGCTTCAGTTTTACCCATGTACAACAAACCCAAACCTAAAGACATGAATCTGATGAATTTATCAGTTAATTGAGTAAAATCTCTTTCCAAGAGAGTTTGTAATATGGTAGAAGTAATATCACCGTGACAAGTACCAACGAACACATGTCCCAAAGCCAATGCAGCCAAAGATGAAACTTCGACAGACACATCCAAGTCGGAAACCAATGGTAACAATAAGTTTAACACTTCCTCATTAGCAGAACCAGCAAATGCGATACCTAACCCATTAATTGCGGAAGTTTGGAAAATTTTCTTTGGATCAGCAATATATTCTTGTAATAAGGCCAACGCAGCTTCAACATCATCATGAATATTAGCAGATACAATACCAGTACCCAAAAGAGCACCAGCTTTCACTTCATCTTCAGATGAGTAGGTATATTTATCCAAATATTGTAACCCATCATTGATGTTCCATTGATGAAGAGAACCTAAGGAGGCAGTGGTGGATATCATACCATGACCTTTAGTTTTATAAATCCAGGATTTATTATCTTCTTCAGTTTGGACTAATTTATCGGTACCATAACCCAAGTTAATGAATGAATTCACGAAGGCAGCAGCCAAGTTTTGTTTAGCGGAATCTATGGAACCAGAATTACCTAAACCAAATTTGGCATTTTCCAAATGAGATTTGTATATATCTTCTGGAACTTTAGGATCCAATAAATTCAATTCTTTGACAAGGTAGGAGTAGTATTCATGTAATTTGACATTAGAAATGGTTTCTTGAACTTCTTCATTGGAACCAGGATATTTGAAACCATTATTTTGTTGAGATAAGATAAAACCTAATTGCTTATGAATCAATTCATCGTCAGTTGATTCAAACACTTGTTTAATCAATTCATCATCATCTAATTTGATAGCCAATGTTAAGGCTTGAGTTAATTGATTATGAGATAAGTAAATTGAATATGCGGTATGAAGGAATGAGCTATCATCAGGAGGAGCCAAGAGCGGAACACAACTAACCATGTATAAACAAACTCTAGCAAATGTATTTTCATCTACAAATTGGGGTAATTTATCGATACTTTCAATTTCTAATAAGAAATCAACTGCATCAGCTTCTGCGTTATGTTTCAAGAAGAATGGAACAATTTTGGTTGATAAATGAATCAAACGTGATATATAATCATCATCGGAACCCAATTTTTCTTGATAAGAATCACCTATTTCCAAAGCTAAATGACGCATGTATTCATGACCCCAATCAGCAATGGTTTCATCGGTTGATAATAATCTGTATTTCAATGATTCTTGCTTACCATCATCGGAATAAGTCATGGCCAATACTGATAATATATCAGCCAATTTGATGACAATATCATGTTGTTTATACTTAGAAGCCCAATTTTCGTATACTTCAGTAATTAAGGGATAATGAGGTCTTAAGAATTTCAAAGGTTTTGGAACCGCAGTCATAGAAGTGGTTGAATCTTTGATGAAAGTTTTCAAAGTGGTCAAATATTCATTATATAATTCGGTTGATTGGTTTGGTTCATTCAATCTTTCCACCAATAATTCCAAATCATCTTTCAAACGCTGATCTTCTTCCGAAAGTTCTTCTTCTTCTTTCTTTTTAGAAGTTTTTTGAGAGTCAGCCCCTGAACCACTAGGGTTAGTGGTGGAGGTGGAAGAGGTGGATGCTGCTTGATCCTTTTTGGATGTATTTTCAGGAGCCTTTGCTGGAGCCATGATATATCTCTGGATCTATAATAAAGTATGACGATGAGAGATTCGTACTTGAAGCAATGCTACCACTCAGTCAATTTGATATAATGATATAGGTGCAATCAATAATAGCAAATATTATGGAGTACTTTTTTTTTTAATACTAAAAAAAGAGAAAATCAGACGGGATCGGGGACTAAATTAACCAATACAAAAGTTTAATTCAAGTCTGAATTTCTGATTCAGAAGTAGAAAGGAGACGAGATGATTAGTGGATAGGTTAAGATGAGAATCAATGGCGAACTATTGAGATGTATTATAAATGGATAGATACCAGCTTACTAGAACATCATTTCTCGACTTACGCTCGTTCAATCCTCACTACGTTTTTTTCTCTGTAAGGTTTGGAGGATGGATGGCAAATCTGAATAGTGGTGCCTGCATAGGGCACCACCACCAGTTTTTTGCTCACATTTGAAATGTCTCCATAATTTCCATTTGACACAGTTTGATAAACTGAATAGCTGGTCGTGTACCGTGAACAGTTATTCACGACAAATGTCGCACTTTACAAAAACGACATTAGGGAACACCCACACACCATTTTCTCATTCCTCAAATCACGTGACCCCAAAATTACAAACAGTCGCGTTGATTGTCCTGCATGGAAGCCGGGTGCTGCTTTTTAGGAATCTCAATGTTTTCATTTAACCGCTTTAAGAAACACTTTGGATCGCTTCAACGAATAAAACAAAAAAAAAAAATAAAACAATGTAGCGCTCAAAGTACATTTTGTAAACAAAACGAACATAAATAAAAAAAAAATACATAGAGTCTTAAATGTTACAGCCTGACTAGGAAATGGGCTGGTATGCTGCTACCTTACAACCAACCATATTACCGGGGACTGAAGATCATGTACCAATGGCCATTTAGCACTTCAAACGATCCCTGGAGGTTGCTTGTTCGCTATCTAGAGCTAGGTACATAGAATTAAGACACAATCTGGATCCAGTTTGTATGGTTATTATTTTCGTACAAATACACAATCGAAACATGCTATTCACAGATCCAAACATGAGCTTCTGTAGCTGTAAATAAATAAATAAATAAGAAAGCAAAAACAAATAGAGAAATAGGAAGCAAAAAGAAAAGAGAGAAGGAGAGAGACTAGGCAGAAAAAAAAAAAAAAAAAAAAAAAAAAAAAAAGGAAAAAAAAAAGAGAATCAAAGACAAGCACAACAGACTTGGTTCTTCGCTTTCCTGATTTTTCTTTTCCTTTAATTCGTCTTTCCTTGTTTCGATAGTTCTCTCTTCCTTGTTTCCCTATATTTCTTTATAAAAAAGCTTCTCAGCAATCTGTTGAGTCAAAGTCCATTAATTTTCATTAACAAATTGAGTCAGATAGGCATCTGCGGTTGAGAATTACTTTATATCTGTACCACTTGTGTTGTTGTTACCCATTCCACATCATATTCACTTTGGACTTTCGACCCCCCTTTCATCGTATTTCTTTTTTTTTTCTTTCTTCTTTCTTTCTTCTACTTCGTTTTTTTTTTTTTTTTGTTTACTCCCCTTCGTCTGTCCATAGCTATCGTTCATACATAGTCAAAACAAATAACACAACAAGAATAGAAAACAAAAACAACTACTAAGGCGAACCCGTCTCTCCTTTCATTGCATTATCTCTTCCCCAACTCCAGCTCTCCTTTCTTCTCGTTTACGTTCTTTTCTTTTCTTTTTCTTTCTTTCTTTCTCCCCTGAACTTCCCCATTCCGTACTTGATAAGGGCATCTCAAATACCATCTCAATTAGCCATTCAACTCCAGTATTGAATCTCCCAATTTATTCCTGATTGTCCTCTAATATCAGTCCTTCTTGCATATCACCCCCAATCAATAGTTATAATTTCATGATGGAACGAATTTTTTACCGGTCAGATACCCAGGATGCATACACCGGACTCCCGATATACGTGTTTGATTCTTCGTACTTACCATCACCCGAATTGATCAGTTATGATGAATTCATCCCCACGTTAATGAATGTACTTCCAAGACACAGCTACGTATTAGTAATGTTTAGTTGTGGATTGAACAAAATTAGTTGGATTTGGGGTATTAAATTCTTGAAGACTTTTTTATCCTCCGATAATAAGATTAATAATTTAGATAATTTGGTTAAAATCATCACTGTCCATGATAGTTGGTTTGTAAAATCAATTACTCAAATATTAACCAATTATAATATCACTAAGAAAAATTTATCTTCCTTGAATAAAATATTTGAAAATTTTAATAATATTAACAATATTGGAGATTCAATTGCTCAAGTGGGGCCTGCCTCTATATTACTGAAACCTCCTAATTTGGTGATTAATTGCAGTACCTTATCCCAATTGACTTTTTATGTGGATATAAGAAGATTGAAACTTTCCTTGAATATTTATAAACATGATTTATTATTAGAACCTGGCATTACTTTTAAATTCCCCATTGAAAAACTTATAACTCCTAATACCAGAATTGACCAAAAGACAAGTCCTGTATTCTTTCATCATTTTTATCAAATTTTTAATATTATAAATCTTTTCGGGGACCGGGTCGAATTGATATTTCATAAACCGGGTAATAAGGCAAGCACTGATATTTTATATCAATGTATTAGTCGCAATCAATTGATCTGGATCAATGATTGGGATCTTTATTGTATTTCGACTACATTTAAAAAATTATTAATGGACCTACCTCATCCTTTGATTTCTGCCCAGGATATAAATCTTCCAATAGTCAATGATTTTGAAAGTACCTTATCTTCATTTAATCGTTTGATTGCCTCTTACAATCGAATCGAATATCTGTACGGGTCAGTTCTTTGTCAATTATTACTGTTATGTGACCGAATTGTCAAAAATTCTCAGGTCACCAAACATTCTTCATTATCATTAGCAAAATGTATGGGTTACTGTTTAAGTCAAGAATTAATTCTGCTGCAGAATAAAGATCGAGTTTTAGTCGTGACTCGAATCTTCAAAAACTTCTTAGACTTTTGGCCAAAAATCCAACCATTATATCAAGATAAATACCCCACCATTGATCAAGTTGTTAAAGGTGAACAACAAACGAATAATAAGTTGGATGACTCGTATGATTTGTCGTACGATATAACTATCGAGGAAGAAGAAGAAGAGGAAGAAGAGGAAGAAGAAAAGCTTCATTTCAATACGACTAATATATTGAGTAATAATCAAAATTTGATTAATCAACTACAACATCAACAAAGACAACAATCTTCGGAGTCTAGTATTACTCCTCTGTCTAGCCCTGCAAGTAAAAATGAACCACCTACTCCAAAATCCAACTCTTCGGTGGTTTCAAATTGTCCTATTCCATTAATTAATACAGAAAATAACCACAAAACCACCTATGACCAACAATCTACTGGCCGTTCGATGATCCACGAGAAGAAATTGTCAATTACAAATAATTCTAATTTCCAATTTCCAACCCAAAAGTATAAATTAGAAAAGAACTTTCCACTGAAGAAACCTTCTGTTTCTTCTCTCAACTCATCCCTTTCATCTGCATCATCTATGGTGTCTAGTGTTAATTCATCATCAGCCTCTGTGACCACCACGTCAACTTCAGCATCCAATTCTGGCATTACCGTCACAACCCAAAAAGGTAATTCAGCCCAAAATAATGAAAATAAACCGAGCTTTGCATCACACTCCGCACATCCAAGTCTTAGTTTGAAGAAGCCTGTTATAAGAGGAAGAAAAGTCAGCGAGTTAGCTAAGTTATATGAGGAGAGATGTCAAGGTTTGGAATTGTTGAGGTCCATGTAAGACCAATTCAAAGCTAGAAATACCATTGGTGATATATCAAGAAGCTTTCATATGATCCTTGATCCTCTGTTTTTTTTTTCTTCAACTTCTGATTTTCATGAAAACCATCCTACACAGCATTATCTATCTAATGACATATATTTCAAGATTTCTCAGTATTCAAGGGTAACTTTATGTTTTATTTATTAACTTTTTTTCTCAACTTTTTCATTTTATAACTATTTTTTTTTTTTTTTTATTAGCACTTTCCAATATTTTTCTGGCTATATTGACGGCCCCGGTTTTGTCATTTTTATTTTAATTCATTCTTCACTTATGTTCTTTCACTCACTTTGATTAGGGGTTTCGGCTTTTAAAACATCCTACATATGTATATGCACAAATTTCAATATCGCAACTTTTTATCACTGCAATGTAGCTTAAAGTACTGATTAAAATTAGAGAGATTAATATAAATATATTTTTCTGTTTTGGAATTAAAAGTACAAGAGAAAGCATAAGACATACATGATAATTAGTCAAAAGTTAGGAGATAAGAAGTTCAAATAGTTTACTCGCCTACCAATCTACTATCAATGTTTTCCATTGATAAATCATTGGTGTTATGGCCATGACCTTGTCCGGCGCTAGCAGCCACAGCCGCAATTGCAGCCGCAGCGGTATTTTCATTACTATCAGCATCATCGATGTGTTCTAATTGTTGAGAATAGTGTTGCAACTGTTGCTCATCAATATGATGATGATGAGCTTCTTGTTGCTGCTGAGCCTGTTGTATTTGACGTTGTAATTCTTCCTGTTGTTGACGTTCAATTTCCATCTCTATAGCATGGTCGGTGATACCATGAGCATGAGTATGATTTTGGCCATCGTCTTCTCCATTATGATCTGGGCCTGGATTACCTTCCAACATAGGAGTATAATTTTGATTTTGAACGGCTTGAACGGCTCTTCTAGCAGCCGAGATTCTACCACCATTGGAAACACCTGAGATAAATCTATGTTGTTTCTTCAATTTACGTTTATAACCTCTGATTTCATTATATATATCTTCACGTTTGATCAAAACGTCTGGGTATTGCTCTTTAATTTTCTTTTCAATATGAGAAGGTTTGGTACCAACTTTATATAAATCAAGAATCAACAAATTTAATTCATCAGAACGTTTTCTCAACATGGGGTGATTAGACAATGGGTCCAATTGAGGGTGATTGTGCTCATTACAAGTGGTTCTCAAAGTCCAGATAGAAGTCGATTTCTTAAAAGAAGCAGTCATTGAGAAAGGGCATCTTAATTTTTTAGTCTTGGTGTGAGGATCTAGTATATAACCATTACCTATGTCGACACCTTCGGTACCATTGGGACTATTTGACTGACCATCAGCACCAGGAGTGCTAGAGATGCCACCAGCGCCATTAGGGTCATTAACATTACCATTCGAATCCTTCTTGGATTTTTTATGACGATAACGTCCTCCCAATTCACAAGTATAATAAATGGCTTTTTTATTCGAATGAGCAATCACGACCCCAAAACCATTATCTCTAGCAAATTCTTGGATAAATTCATTAAGATCGTCTCTATTCTCAAACACTTGTTCTGGGAATGGACGAGTGATCAAATTTCCTTCAGCCGTGATGGTGTTTTCAGACACGGGGTAAATTTTCAGTTTAGAATCCATAATGGGTTCGGGAATTTGGATATTATATTCCGACTCTTCTACTCCATAAGGATTCATAGGATGGTGGTTATGTTGTTGTTGTTGTTGCTGCTGCTGTTGCTGTTGCTGTTGCTGCTGTTGCTGCTGTTGTTGCTGACGCTGATTTTGCGGGTGGTGGGCATCTTGCTGAAGTTGAAGATGAAGGTTATGTTTATCATCAGCATTGGTTAAATCATGACCAAGTTCATGACCTTGGCCCTGTTGTTGGGGGTGCTGAGGTTGTTGCAGCAGTTGCAGTTGTTGTTGCAGTTGTTGCAGTTGCAGTTGTTGCAGCTGTTGCGGTTGTTGATGTTGTTGACGATCTTGCTCCTGTTTTTCTGCCAAAGCAGCAGCGGAGGCAATTTCTTCGAGCTTCACTCTTGCTTCCTCCAAATCATGGTGATTGCCCACTTGATCCTTCACAGCACTCAAGAGCTGTTCATCAATATTACTCGTATAATCTTCTTCAGGGTTGTGAGACATTGTAATGAAAATTTTTTTCTGATTTTCTTATATATATACGATTTTTGGTTGTTTATAGAGTATAAAAAATTAAAAAAACAATTGTTAAGAGACCAACTCACTGTGATAACTAAGGGTTGCAAATTTGGTTGTAGCTAATGTACCCTTTAGAGGTGGTGTTTTTTTCCTGGTTAGTTAAGAGGGTTCCTGGTGATGGTCGTGCTAAATGGTAGTAGTGTAAATTTGTTAAAAAAAAGTAGGATATTGGTGTTGTTTTGATTTTTCGAGGTGGAAATGGGCTTTTGTTGAGTTTTTCTAATTCACTCCTTTTATTTGCTTCATCGAAAAAAAAAAAAAAAAAATAAGAAGCAAAATGATTGGTGCACTACCACGTAAGAAAAATGTTTCAGATTACATAAGCAGATAACTATTTTAACTGCAATAAAGTGATTCGATACACCAATAATCAACTAATCAAAGGAATGCCTTATATATGTATTAAGAAAAGAATGAAAAGAGGAAGGAGAGAGAGGGGGAAGAGAGAGAATCATTTAGTATCATTCAATAATTTATCGGCCCAAGTAGGTAATATGAATGAAGCTTCATGCACTTGTTTACTATAATATTTAAATAACTCTTGTTCTTCTAATTTGGGGAAAGTTCGATGAGGAGTGGTTAAGTCATGCGAGGGTGAATTAGTGGCGATTATCAAACCCAATTGACCACTGGTGTAACTAGGCATATAACATTGAAGGTAACGAACGTTATTGAAAACAACTTTAGCTTTAATGAGTAATTGTTTTAAATAATTTATATTCAACCAAATATTTTCACTACTTTGCATAACGACAATCCCAGAAGATTTCAATGCATTTTGAAGTAATTTAAAATAATTAATTTGGAAAAACTCTTCAGCAGGGCCTTCCGGATCAGATGAATCGGTTATAATAACATCAAATTTATCATGATCATTAACCAGTTTTCCTAAAGTTTTCAAGTATTCAAATCCGTCATTAATGATTATTTTAACTTTTGGATGATTATGAAACTTGGCCATTTCTGGTAAGTATTGTTTTGATAATTCAATAACCATATTATCGATTTCCACCATAATTACTTCTTCCACCACTCCTTTTTCCAAATGTTTAACTAATTCTCGAATGACCCCACAATCACCCCCTCCAATGACCAACACTTTACGAGGATTAGGATGAGACATGATGGGGACATGGGTAATTAATTCTTGATAGGCAAACTCATCCTTTTCAGTACATTGAATGATTCCATTTAATACTAACACATTACCGAAAGTTGATGATTTGAAAATGAGAATATCCTGATATTGACTATGAGTATGGTGTAAAACTTGTTCGATTTCAAGTGCAAATGATTGACCGGGGAAAGATTGGGCATCTCGTTCATGGAACCAGTACTTATCATCAAGT